>VDFB02128244.1:0-31635 GCA_007258455.2 Sequoia sempervirens | reverse complement strand
TGGAAGTCAATACATTAAACAACATCAAACGATAACTGTCAATAACAAATATCCAAGGAGGAGGGACTCCTATCTGAGGAGGGAAATGAGACAACAAGTTATTAGACACAAGACGTAGACATAACTCAAATAAGATGATCAAAACGCAAGCGCCTTCTGATATTCTTCTTCAATGCTTTATCAACGAACTACAAAAAGTTGGGAAAGCAAAGGCACGAAATCATGCACAATTACAATCGTCCAACGAACTCTCATCCAAGAGTGAACAAGTATTCGCTTTCAAAGCTGTTGGCAACAATGGCGCAGCAATTTTGTATAGCAAGTAAAAGTTAAACAAATAATGAGCCCAAGGCTCTTATTTATAGAACTCAAAGGAGTGGGCAACCCCAAAATCTCCTTGAGTTAACAATGAGTTCTTGCCAATCAATTAGCAAGATTTATTCCTAAAAAGGGGGAACAAGCAGTTAACTGGAAAACTACATCAGTTAACTGAAAGCAAACAAAGAGTCAACTGGAAACTACTTCAGTTGACTGAAAGTAAACAAAAGGTAAACTTTAATGAAAAGTATCCCTCTCAAAATAGACATCCACTTTTAGTGGAGATCTAAGATCCACAAATCATGGAAGCCAATTAGACATCCTTAATCAGTGGGATCTGACAATGCATGATTTAAGGAATATGGAGTTAAACTTGGAAAGAGACATCAAGTTAACTCCAACTACATTTAATGTCATCTTGAGTTGACTTGGAAAGAAGCATCAAGTCAAACTCAAGTATCATAAATGCCACTTGGAGGTGTTGATGCGGTTTTTGTGACCATACCAAACAGCCGAAGAACAAAATAGTTTGGGGCTACTCTGTCCTCTCTTGATCAAAGTATTCCATGCGCTAAGATTGCGAGAAAGTTCGCATGTTCAACTCCAAGGTTCCTTTAGTGCGAATAGACCCAGTTTGGTTGATGTGTATTGCTGTGTTCGTACGAGGGGACTTACACAATTGTCCAGATTTCTTGCAGTCAGCAGTTAATGTATGATATTGAAAGGGATTCTCACGTGTATGATTTGACAATTTAATCTCTCTCCTAAAACTAATAAGAAATATACGGAAAGTAAAGGGGAAAGGGCCTAAGAAATTTATATTCTATTCTAAATGCAGAGTATGTGGAGCTTCATTTTGATAGACTTCAACCGGATTTCACCTAGCCTCCGTCGGACAGCCTCAGTAAAATCGGTGCAATCTTCAAAGGGGATAGCGAAAGATGTTCAAGTTATAGATTAACATACGTACACCATCAGAACAACGCATATAAGTATGTAAACCACAACCGAAGTTAGACACAAGATAATGTCCAGTTGACCACACAAGGCAGACTTATCATCAACAAGCCGCTAGTGGTATGGAATAAAGCTAAGCTATCTCAATAAAACAACACACACCAAAGTAAGCTACTTGCATGAATCTAATCTACTTGGATACGAAAGGAAGAATAAACCTTGCTAGCATTTCATGACAAGACGAATTTCATCATCAATGAAAAGATCTATTATCATAAAATGTGTTACACAACAATCTCTTCAAAAGTTCTCAAAGGGAAAACTTTCTCTCTTCTCCAAATGATGCAAAAATGCTCTACAATGTTACACTATCTAGCTCTAAAGCTAATGCTCTCTCAATGTCTACTCTGGTTCTGACTCCTAATTCTAATGAATTACAAATGAGGGGGACTCCCCCTTTTATAGCTAGCCAAGTCCCAAAGGACGGCTAGGGTTACAATCAATAGAGTGGCCAGAATCGTGCCACCTCAGCCCTAACCCTAAAAACTGCCAGAATAGGGGGTGGTACATTAAATGAATCAAAGATTCCCACTCACTCCCAAAATAGCAAATGCAATAAATGCTCCATACTCAGTCTTCTAGAAGATCCTCGTCCAGTAGTGTGTTCCCATTAGCCTTCTCTCTGACTGCCAACTCAACAAATCTGCCGAGTACGGCCTCAACCTCATGAACTGAAATAGGCGGAACACAATCCAACTGAAACTCTAACACCGTGACTGAGTGCTCGTGCCTTGTACAAGATTTTCTCCAAGCAGCTAATGAGTCCTGCGTAATTGGATCAAAGTGGAGAAATGTAAAGATTCTCAAAGTCATCCTGTACACAGGTCTTAACATCTGCGAAGAAGGGAACCAGCAAACCCCTCAAATTATCAAAATTTATCCCATCTGGACTCAGCCGCCTAGCAAATATGGCCTCGAAGGTGTTCTGAACTCCATCTATGATATTGGCCATAGCCTTGTGTACCGGCCGGACCGGGCCTGTGCCGCATCGAAGAAGCCACTCGTGATAGTCAAGAATACCAATGAGAGAAATTCATATCGTCATTCACCAATGACACTTCATCAATCAAAGAATCGCGATGGCACATGCTCTCAACACCTCCGCATTGATCACCTTACTCTGATAGATAGAGGCATCGCCCCAAGCATGATCCACCGCATCCATCCGTGTCAAAATAGAAGAGGCCTGCTGAAAAGCAAAGGATAGGTCCTCCATGAATTTCTCTGTCTCAGTACGAACTCCTGTGACCCATTTGTCTGCCTCCTGTGCCATTCTCCCCAACTCTACTAAGCCGCTGATCGACTCTCTAGGAATATCTGCTGGAGGCTCAATCACTGGTACATCCTGCCCTCGAGAACGAGACAACTGCTGAACATATCCAACTAAGGCTTTGTGTTCTCGTTTTAACTTCTTATATTTCCCTTCTTTCTTGAATAATCTATCCTTGAGGGCAAGGAAGGAGTTATCACACTCCTCAACAATCTGAGCACCAGTAGGGCGTCCCAAGTCAAGGGTGGTGACCACATAGTTTTCAGGAGCTGCTTCATTCCGGTCACACTCGACTCGTGGGACAGCAACGTGAAGAGTACGAGAGCCATCCTCATCCGTGGAGATCTTCGAAAACTTTCTTGCCTTCTTCGGTGGAGGAGCACTGATCCGGTTCAAAAACTCTTCCATCTCAACTGCTGGATCAATCTCCTCGCTCGGGCTTCTTCGCATTCTGTCTCTAAGCCAATCGGGCACCTCATATAGTATATTGAAAGGCTGCTGCTCCTGTGCCTCGACTTCTCTAACCTGTTCCACTTCTTCCTCATTCTGGCGAGGCTCATTGTCCTCGAGTGGCTGAGTGTCACCCGACACTATATCATCATCATCGCCATCATTCATGGCCGCCTCTATCTCCTGCTGAAACTGAGGGTCAGTAATAGTCCCCTCATCATCCTGCTGATCAATCCTGACAGGTACATTGGCACTCGCCACCATTCCTCCGGTGGAGGGCCGGCTTCATCACTCAGATCTCCGGGTACTGACCCAATGCAACCCTCTGGACAAAGGCAAGCAAATAAAGACACTCTCCGATGCTTGGAGAACGGTTCCAAAGGTACCGCTTGCATCAGAATCGCGGGAGGCTCGGGCTGAACTATTTCTTTCCTCGACTCCGGGTCCTCTTGTGATCCGGGCTTTCCGTGGTGGGCCCCGTGATCTCCCATTGCCAGGCCAAGGCAATTGACCTACTTTTCAATCTGCTCACTCGCCTATCGACCCATGCCCTGGTGAATGTCATAACCGGGATAGAGAGAGTATCAAGATCAGCAACCTCGGGCTCTGACCAATCAATAGGCGGAAGTGGAGTGTCCCGAACAGCTGCATAGTCTGGATGAACAACATCCATGTTCTCATTGACCTGGTCTGGAACCGGAACTACCTCACACTCCCTGATCAGAGTAATCGGCAACCTAGAGAACATTCTCTTCCTCACTTCAATCTCATCAATTGCATCAGCCCAGTAATCCTCAATGGTGGCCTTGTGTTTGAATTCCTCTGACAACACCCAGTTGATGTTATGGTGTGGGTCATAGTGTTGTCTACTTGTGTGATATGAGAAATGATAAAATTGAAGCTCATTTTCAGCTTCTCTAGCTGCCTGTATCGAAGGACAAACCTCATCCGAGTTGCCCATCACAATTGGAAACTCTATCCCTCCTTTCTTCTTTTTCTTCTGGATTTTGTCAAAGGCCAGCAACTGTCTAGCTATCTCTAGCATTATTATTCTGTCTGTTGGGTACTTAGGCAGCCTATATGGGTATGAAAAAAATCCTTGCAGCCTAATGTATGAAAATCTTGGAAATTGTATAAACCAGCACCCATACCTCTCAATTAGCTCCTGGGCATTTCTAGAGATTCTGCACTGTAACCTCTCCTGAAGCATCCTCGTGATGTACATGGTAAATGAATCGTTGACACGTTTATAATAAGTTGTGCTCGAAAGGTGCAACTGTGTACACGCCTCATGAATTTTGAACTGGTGAGAGCCACAACCGATGGGTTCCTTGTAAGAAATTCCTCTGTACCTCGTCATCCGTGCCAACATGTAAATGAGATAGGAGCTCATGTAAAACGTTTTAGTCCTCCGCAAACTCAGGAGCTGCTCATGTATATTATCACTAATCATCTCAGCCCAATTGACATAATCCTTTCCTTCTAACACCAGGTTGATGTAATAAAACATCCAAGGCTCAAAAATATAGGACTGTGGGCATCCACCAACCCTGCTCAGCAACATGATAAGATCACAATATTCTTGCTTCAAGTCCTCTGCTATGATCTGTTTCGGCAACTTCGTACAAGACGGCTTCGGAGTGCTCATCCAGTGAGTGTTAATTGTATCCATGCATCTCTCGAAAGCAGAAGCATACATCCGCTCCGCTCGCTCCCTGGATTTGTAGATCATGTTCCTGTGCACCGGGATCCCAAAAGCTTCACCAATGGCTGCCGGAGTGAGATTGGCAAGTACTTGGCCATCTGGTGACGTGATTGACCGGTGTTCTTTCTCGTAACAGTTGGCGCACTCCATAATCAACTCCGAACACTGAATAGCTGGCGGAAAACCAGCAGCTGCATATAGTCCACTTCGGACGATGTTGTGCGAAGTGACCGAAGCCCGATGACTTCCAATCCCGAACAGCCTGTTCTTGAGAGTCTCCAAGTTGACGGCGCCCAAGTTCGTGTCTGTCAACCTGCCCAATTTCGAAATGAACTTTGACTCCGGCATGAACGTTTTGCTCAGCTTCTTGATCGTAGCTTGTCTTGAGGCACCATTGTCCTTTCCGGTTGTTCTTGCTTCAGCCATCTCTTCTATTTCAGCAATGGCGTACCTTTCAGCTCTCAGCAAACTCAAGCTTCAGCAAAATACTTCTCAGCAACTCAAGGCGTACCTTCTTTAACTGCAATTTTGATCAACTCTCAAGTGCGCCTCTTCAGCAAGCTCAATTCCTCAGCAAAACTCGAACTTCTTCAAGCTCACTCAGACTTAGCAACATTCAGATTTTAAACTCTCCAAGCAACAGTTCACTGCAATGCCTCACTCTCAGAGCAAATTCGCTTTCTCCAGTTGTGAAAATGAGTGAAGAACTTCTCCATTTTATAGCTAGAATTCGAATTCTAGAAGAAGTTAATTTTAGCCAGTGTCATTAAACTCCACTACTCCACTTCAAGAATTCGAATTTTCCCTCTCTGGTGTTTCTGACACTTGTCTCCAGTCGTCAGGAATATTATTCTTCTAGAAACTTGACTTTGACTGGCGTTTTTGAATTTATTTTTGAAAATTTAATTTAATTCATCATTTTTAATCCACCAGCCGGAGCTCTGTCACTTGAATTCGAATTTTTAACTTCATCATCTGCTCCGGAAAATTCATCTTCGAAGAATTTAATCCAAATTATCTAGGCAACTCACTTTAGATTCATCGTTCGATGAAAATTCATCTTGAAACACATTTTATTCGTTTTTTTGCCTTAGAAAATTTAAAATTCTCCCTTAGGAAAATTCACAATTTGAGCACTGATTAAATTCTTCACTGAAAGAGTGTCGACGAAGCTCAGAAGACTTGGAAATCCATCATTCATCGCAAATGTTCAGTACCCAGAAGCAAATTTTCTTCAGAATGTCTCGAATCCATGGGTACCCAACGAACGGGTTCATTTAATTTTTCAATTTTTTGAACCTTTAGAAAATATTATTTCCATCATTTAAATTCGTTCTTCGCCTGCGATCACTCTGTGTTGCTCTGACTTCTTGAAAAAATTGAATCACTTGAATTATCATCGTCTCTGGACTTATCACTGAGAAAAGTTGCTCATGCTCTTGAGAAATTTCATCAACTTGGAGCTCTAGGCGTATTTTCCAAGGAAAATAAAATTTTCCTTAGAAAATATTTAAATCATCTCTTTGCATTTTTGAAAACTTGCCTTAGAAAAATTTGATTGCCGACGGAGAGAAAATTTTCACTTAGAAAATTTTTATATCAACTTCATTTGGAGGAATTTACTCATTCCCGGCACGCCTTGTACATTTGTATTTCACTCCACGCTTGGAAAATATTTATTTAAAAGCCCAACGCCTAGGCAAATTTTCAACACTCAGAAAATATTTTATTTCCTTCCTGAAGCGCCTAACACACTTCAAAATATTTCAACTCCTTCAAGATTTTTAAAATCACCTTATAACTCCCTTCAAACATTGGCGCATACTTGATATTTTATTCTCCACACTTTCAAATATTTTCCAACGCCTAGCATTTTCTAATAACGCATCACCTTCAACGCCTAGCAAGATATTTCCAACACCTATAACCTTAGGCGCATATCACACCTTGAGAGGGAATTTAAAAAAAAAAATCACGCCCACCACCTTTCCTTCACCACCCTTGGCGCATATCACACTTAACTCACCTTGGGCGCATTCTAAGTGTGGAGGAGGATGACGCCTTTCTTTTACCATCTTTCACCATGTCTTGGTAACATTTTCGCCTTATTCATCACCCTTAATTACTTTTTACATGCAAACATGGGCGCATTTCCTTGTAGGAGGAGGACGAACTTGCAAATGCCTTGTGACTTTTCAACTTCCGCTTTTTTGTCTTCATGTGAGCTCATTTGGGCGCATTTAGGGGGGGTGAGGAGGACAAGCTTGCAAGTTGGGCGCATTTTCATGCTAGTGGAGGACGAAATCTCCAACATCTTTGGGTGACCTTTCACCTTCCACGTTTTGTCTTGACATGGCCCAGTTTGGGCGCATTTTACCCCCTAAGGAGGACGAGTTTGCTTTGACCTTGTTGACTCTTTGCAAGTTGGGCGCATTTTGATGTGAGAGAAGGATGGGCGCATTTCAATGAGGGTGGCGGATTTTTTGTACTTAGAAAATTTTTAACTTCCATCAACTTCCCTTGGGCGCATTTTGAGGGTGGAGGCGGATTTTCATGTTTGACTTTGCTTTGACCACCTTGTGAACTGGGCGCATTTCACCCCCTGAGAAGGATGGGCGCATTTGGAGGGGTGAGGCGGATTTTCATATACTTAGAAACTTTTTCCACTTTCCTTCTTTCATTTTGGGCGCATTTTGCCCCTGCTGCAGGATGAAAACCTTTGACTTTTGTTTGACCTTCCTGCCTTGGGCGCATTTTGCCCTGTGTGAAGGATGAACTCACATTTTCAAAAATTTTCTACGCCTCTAGCTGAGTTGGGCGCATTTCTCCATGCCTGCCGGACGAGACTCCAGACTTAGACAAATTTTTCATCATCCTCGCCAGCCTACGTGCCCTGCTATTTATAGTAAGTTCTCTGTATTCGCGCCTCTGAAGCTCAGAATGGCCTGAAATTTTGAACGTAGCATCCTCATCACCCTGTTACCCTGTCAACACTGCAACTTTTGGTCACCCTGCTATTTTTAGCCTGTTTCTGAAGGTGGCTTACTAAAAATAGTAAGCTCTTGATTCTGATAGCTCCCAAGCTCTGATCGAGTTGAAATTCGAATGAGGCGATCCTCACCACGTGACCTTACTGCCGACACTGACGCATGCAACTGATTTACTATTTTTAGCACGTTTCCAATTTGACTTACTATAAATAGTAAGTGCTCCGTTTGACCTGAAATTTCACCAGCAAATAGCTTGAAGGATGCTGATCGCGATGGTTTACATCGGTTTTCGAAGATTTTGACTTTTGATGCCTATTTTTAGGCTCCGTAGCTGGAAACCCTAACTTGTACTGCATGCGTATCAAAAGATCTCCGTTTGCTTTCGTTTCTGCAACACTGCGATCAGCTCGTGAATCTGAACTGTTGGGAAGCGGCTGCCGGGACACACCTGCTAAAAATAGCAAGTTCCTTACTGAGTGAGAATCCTTGTTTGCATGTCACACCATCGCGAAAGTCTCGAAAAACCCAGAAGGAATCACCTGGCATGCAAAGAAAAGCTCGACATGCAAACCCTAAAAATAGCCTCGGAAGGCTGAATCCTGAAAGTGGTCATCTCGACTTGCATGTTACATCATCGCGAAGGTCTCGAAAACCTGTATGAATATCCGTACATGCAAAGAAAATCTCCTCGATCCGACTCCCCGAATTCATGATTTTAAGTTTGACCGCTTAAAAATAGTAAGTTGTCCAATTTGCTCAAATTTGGCATGCAAGCAGCCCTGATGTACTCTGAATGCTGTGTGATGATCGGAATCTCAAAAACGCTGACAAATTGCCTGGAATTGCAGACTTACTAAAAATAGTAAGTATCTCGGAATTTGATGAAATTTGGCTGGAAGGCTGCTGGATGCCTGCTGACAACATTGTTAAGTTCAATTTTCAATTTACCGACTTTACTTGACCTTGAATTGACCAGAAAAGATGAAACCCTAATTTTAGACTTGGCCAATATTTCGCGTTTAAGCTCAATGACGTACACAACCCCCCGAAAGACGGACATCAGAAAAGAGACAGAGAGAGAGAGAGAGAAAAACCCAAGCCAAAAGACCGGAACGGAGCAAAAATTAGGGGGTCCCCATCCTGAATGGGGCGATGTGTGAAAAGGTCACAACAGGAGGGTAGGACGTCCTTCCTAGGTGTCTGACACCTCATCACCACTTCCGGTCAACAACTCCTTGATCCATGTGTTGACTTCTTCCGCTTCCGGATAGTCAATGCTTTGATGACACGACATCTCTTCTTGCGCAAGCTATTGCTCTTGGTAACTTTGGCAGCTTCGTGCTTGGAATGATCTCTTCGCAGCTGGCAAGTCAAGGTGCTTACTACCACGCGGGAGATGGTAATATTGGTCTTTTTGCTGCAAGATCAGTCTTTCTTACTTCTTCGTCCAGAGTAACTGCTGCAGGTCTCCACTGAGCGGGAGATGTATTCTTTTCAAAGATAAAGATCTGCAGACTGTTGGTGATGTCCGTTTGCTCTCCAGCAATGTGTGTAAGATCTGGTTGGAGAGTTGCTGGTGCAAGGTCTAGTTGTTCAATTGGAGTCCAAGGATGCCAAATTGTCATTCTGCGAAGAAGAACTCGCCTGTTGACTGTAAACACGGACGTGTTCAGACAACTTCTGAAAAACCCCTGAAAATAGCGCCCTGCCGAGAAGTATTTTTCCGGAAAAAATCTGGCACATGGGTTTTGTTCGTGCTTCAATGCTGAACAAACCCAGTTCCTCAGAATTTGGATTCTGAAACTTTTTCGGAAAAACCCCCAAAAATAGGGGCAGCAAGTTTGCTGATTTTGGAAAATTTGTCGAGATGGGTTTCTCTGGAAAATAATGCTGAATCTACCCAGTTAGATCTGATCTGATGTAGCCTGTTGCTTTCTCTGTCAAATGTAAGAAAACCTAAGACCAGAAGAGAGGAAATAGACAGAAGATGGATTGGAAATTTTATCTGATTCCCTGGAAAATTCTATCTCTGGATCCAATCCTCAAAGTAGCAATCCTTTCCTGCTATCAGATCTGCAAGAAAAATGAAGAACGGATGAAAACCTTCTTCAGATCTATCAATGGCGTCCTTGAGAGCTTGTGGCTGATCTTGATCTTTTATCCTGCAAAGAAATAATGAAATGGGACGCCTTCCTCTTGAATATATATGTTTATGCTTCAGATCCACAAATTTGGGGACCTAACACAAGCTCAAAAGGTGATTTGGGCTTGATCTAAAGTTAAAAAGGTGATTTCCACTGATCGTGGAGCCTTTTAGCCAACTTTAACTCAAAAACTTTTGACTTTAGTCAACAATTGACCCTTGACCTCCTTTAGGCGTCCCTTTTGGTCTTTTGCAAGTTTTTAAAGTATTTTCTCTCCTGAAAGCCCTCTGTTTGATCTTGAATCTGGCGTTATCTGTTGATCTTGAGATGTCCCGGACACATTCACTGCGGAGCTAGATCCAAACTAAAGAGAAGTGCCTGGGAGAGATGATGATAAAAAGCTGAGTTTAGGGCTTCAACAGAATGGGCGCCTTTCCCAAGAAAAGGCGCTTTTGCTAATGCCTTAGTGAAATTTTGATCTTCGTTCTTCAGCCTTTTGAAATGACCTCTCGTGCTTTGATCTGGATTTCTCGTTGATCGGAGAGTCAGATGATTTTGCTTGATGTCTCATCAGGTACCCAGCTCTGTTCCGCCAAAAATGACTGACTTCAGAAAACTTGGATCTCAATTTAGGGTTCCTTTATTCAAGGGCGCCCCTCCTTGAAAAGGGCGCTTTTACCTTTTGGGCTGATTATCTTCATCTGAAAAGTTGCCTACTTTGATCTGGATTATCCGTTGAATGTTCTGTCAGATGTTGATGCTTGCAGTTGCGTTTCCGAGATCCATTTGGGCTGAGAAGGTTACCCTGGGAAGCCTTTTATCATTTATCAGCATCTGGAGGTCAAGAAAGAAGGGCGCCTTTCTTTTGGAAAGGCTCTTTTTCCTTAGAACTTTGCCGTTAACTGTGGTTTCCTGACATTTCCTTAACTGCCTCTTTTTGCTTCGTCAGCAGTTGCTAGTGATCTATTCATCGGATGATCTGGATGTTTGTTTCACTGTCGAGCCAGCACTCAAACGTCAAGAATGACTGCTTTGGATGATCTTACTGACTGCATTTGACCCTCAAAGATCATGGGCGCCCCTGCTTGAAAAAGGCTCTTTTCAGCTTTTTGAGTTTTCTCCTTCGTAACGTTTCCAGAGTTAGTCAAATTTTGACCTTTTTCACTTTCAGGAATCTCCTTCATCAAACAGCATCATTTTTGACCTTTTCCGCCATGGTTGTGTCATTGAAGCTTTTGAATCTTAGCTTTCAGCACCTGGTACTGGCCAATCTGCCATTAATGGCTGCGGAGGTTCTAACTTTGTTCCTGAAAAATAGAAATAGACCCACCAGAGTAGAACATGTCTTTTGATGATTCTGACTTGACCAATGTGATCGTGAAGCCTTTTAACCCTATCAAAATCATTTTCAATCATTTCTGGGAAGGTCCTATTTTCGGGAGTTTTCCTTGAAAATAGGGGCAAAAACCCTAATTTTCAAATTTTCAGAATTTTGCACACGTGTTCCTTGACAGAAACCCACCAAGATTCTATGATTGGTTTGACCTAAAACAGACCTTTCATGGCATTTTAACAAGATTTAGCTCAATTTACACAGAATGCCAAAAATTTTATTTGGGGTACAACATATTTCAAAACAAATGGAGCAATTCTTAGAGAAGTGCGCCCAAAGTTATGATAGATCTGCCTTGTTGATAACTGAAGTTAGTCAAGTTGAAGACCATTGGGAAGATTTCCAGTACGTACAGGACAAAGTGATACCTCGTTTGAGGGTTCTAAAAGAAGTTTCCTTGCATATATTGATCCAGGAAGGTGTTATCGAGGAAGGAGCCTCATATGATTTCAGCAGGTGGTATTATTCCTTATTGGCTAAAAAGAAGACATATGACGGAATAAAGGAAGAATGTGCTGCTATACGGGGCGCAGTTGAGAAAATTCAGTTCAAAATCCTCACTTCTCTTGAAGGATTAACAGGACAGGAGCATCATGATGCGAATGGCTTAGACTTAGAAGGATTGAAGAAAAGTGTGAACATTTACTTCAAGGAAGTGCAGGTGATTATAGAGAATCAGCTTGATGATATGTCTTCCCTGTTGACCTTCATGAATAGCTTTCAGAAGCAGGAGGATAGGTGGGAAGGTACTTTCACTTAGTGCCTGGAGACCTTGGACGTGATTGGAATGCAACTGGATTCTGTGCCGAATATCTCAATGGAGGAACTTGATTCTGTGTTAGCCAAATTTCTTGCATTTGCAGCTAGGGAGCGATCCAAAGGGAATTGCATTCTGGATTCCCACTTGCTCGAATGATTTGCAGGGTGTCACCATTTTCCATGCTACAAGTGGCTTGTTCTAATTGCGCCATGTGTCCTTTAAGTTGGTTATGCTTTTAGGGTTAGGGTTTATCAAATTTAATCTTGGCCGTTGATTTCAAATTTAATCTTGGCCGTTGCTTTGTAATTGGGGTGCCTATATAAACCCCACGCATTTCATTTATTCAGGGAGAGACTTATGAAATTGTTGCAATATTGCTATTTAAATAATAAGTGGATTCAGAGTTGAGCATTTGTTATTTTTATGAGCCCACATGGTTTCATGATTTCTTCAAATAGAGTAAATTTGTTTTCAAGTATTTTAGATGAATGAAAGATTGATAGTGTTGGAAATAGTGGAATTAGTTCATACCTTTTTCAATTGGATGATTTTCAATTTGATGTGTAAGGTTAGTCTGAACATTAAAACTGCTTAACATGAATTCCGTTACCTATATGCATTGGTCGAATTGATGGTGATATAGTGTAATAGGATATCTTTCGTAAACCCGTTGAAGATTGCATCGTCTTTGTCTAGTTGTAGTGTTGTGCTTGGCGAAGCAAAGATTGGTTTAAATTTCACTATCCAGCATTTGTCTTTGAAGTTCATAGGAGTAGTTTTGCATAAATCTAGTTCCTTAACCCTCTTCCCTTTTTCTTTTATTTTATTCCAAACCGAAAATCCCCAAAAAATAAGAGCATTCAACGTTACATCAATCCAAATCCCTACTTTGAGTAACTTACTATCCAAGGGTCCCTTTGTGAAACCAGCATATCACATCATCCATTGAGCTTGTCCATCCCCCAAAACGGAACATTGGAATTACCGTATGACCTTTCTAGCAATCTTAGCATAAGAGGTAATTTTTCAAGAGAGGATAGAGCTGCCTTTGGGCATTCCCTTTATTCTAGGTGTTTGGTGTGTCACAAAACACGCATCAACAGGGCCCTAGACTCAAAGCTAACGAATTAACACCAAAAAGCAATAAAACAATGAAATAGACAAGTGGGGGGAAACCTAATATGGTAATCCTAAAACAATTACAATAACAATAGTTGTATGAGGAGAGTACCAATTAATGAGGTGGGAGCTGATGAGGACCAAAGTTGGCAACCAAGGTTGGAAGCAAAGTGCTCCAAAACAGAGTGAGGTGTATCCCTTGCAAAGATGAGATTGGAAGGTAGGTCACAAGGAAAGAAATGGACTAGTGACCTGGATTCCCAAATATATATAGGTAGTCATGATCTCCATAAGGTCTCCCCTTTGTAGAAGAAATGAAACTTGGAACTAGCATCCTTGGTAGTGTTGAAGACCATAACCTTAGTTTTACTAAGGTCAACAACAAGCTGTTTAAGGTCACAAAACTCAAAAAAGGCATCAAGTTGTCTATATAAGCCATCGGGATGGTGAGAGTAGTCAGTAGAGGACCTCATCATCTACAAAGAGCAATATAACTATCAAAACACAGTGAAGTAGGCAACCATCATCAACATGTTGATGAAAAAAAGGGCAACTCAGCTTGACTCCAATAGTACTTTTCACAAAGTTAGAGGCTGTGACGAGTTTAGAATTGTCCAACAATTGTCTTGTAGATCCTTGTGATGGCAGCAGTAAGAGATTTAGAAATGTTGATGTCCCACAGCTTCTGGAACAGTAGATGCCTTTTGACACAGTCAAAGATCTTCTTAAAGTACACAAAACAACAAAATACTTTAGAAGATTGACAACAAGCCTTTTTGAGAAAGGCTCACTGTGAAAATGTGGTCAATAGTCTAGAAGTCTCTTTTGAAGCCAGCCTCAAATTCCCTAATTCCTGTGCTCAGGCTCTTTGAAGAGTAACATGTCTAGTATTGTGGCATGGAGGTAATCCTTGCTACCAAAGTTTCCATGATTTGGTGCCAAATAGCATCAAAGTTGATCATACCTAGAAGCTTTTTAACCATTGTTAGATGCACCAGTTGCAATAGAACAATTTCATACAATTGCAGTACACCTACAAAAGCATATGAGGTCATGGATAAAAAGATAAAGCACATTATAAACAAGGTATACCTTGTCTAAGTGTAAAGACCCTCACTAACTCCTTAAGGAATTTTTTAAGGAAACAACTTTCTCACTGAGGTGCTGCTAGTTCTTGAATGTTTGAATAAGATTTAACAAAGTAAAATCGATAGCTTCTTATAATAATCTTGCTTTTAATCATGGTAATATGCAGATATGGAGTTACAATTGCATTTCATTTCCTTACTGTGATATACCGAAATATTTTTAACAGTAGACCACAGTCTCAAACATTTAAGCATTCAGAAATAGAAGAATTAATAATACTCTGATCTCATGGTAACAAACGGCAGCAGATGTGATCAGCAGCTTCAGTCATTCCACTAATTATTTCTTAACTTCCCTAAAGTTGGCAGCAGCTTTTCCACAGTCTTTTTTCCCTTTTTACTTGGCTGTAGCGATTGGTGATTAGCAGTCCTAAATCACTTAGGACTCTTAAAAAGTAGATGCCACCCCATCAGACTTTTCCATGCCTCTAACAAACCCTTGCATACACGAATAAAATTGTGCTTCTTTCTCTTTTCTGGTCCAAAGGCTGACGGCTAGAGGACGAGAGTCATATTGCTTATAAACTCCTACCCAAAATTGGCGCTGACTTTTCTTTGACCCTCAAACACTTCAAAAAAGAAGGCAGGTTGAATATTTTTTTAGTCCTAATGATATTAGGATTTCCTCCAAAAAGGCTGCGCTACTCCTTTTGCCACCGTACAATGCAAGCTGGCAGTTCATTCTTTTTTAAAATTCTTAAAGACTATCTCAAGGTGGTGGCTAAGTAACGCAGGTCCCACCCCCCTTGTTTAAACATTAATCACCCCATAAACTTGGTGACAAATTTATTGATATAATCGCCCAGATTTGAAGTGCCGATTCTCCTAAATTCCCACAATTCCTCAGTCTATGGATAACAATATTAAATGGACGTACTTGACTCTCTTTTGAACAACGACCAATCTTATTTAAACAGCTATCCTTGCGGCTTAGCCACTGTGGCTCACTACTACTTTCATTAGTGCTGGGGATTTCTTCACCAAACGGCTGGTTATTGCTTGCAACTCAATACCAAAAATGTGGGAAATAAAATTTCTTCTTCTTTAGCACAATCTCTTTCAAATTTGCAACAATTCGCACACTTGTGAACTGTGGATGAATTCACCAAGGATTGGCTAGGTGGGTTTTCTTCCACGAAACCAATATTCGCCTTAGGGTTTTCATCCTAAGCTGAATAACTGAACAATAACTCAGACTCCCAAAAAAGGTTTCATCAAAATGAATCAACCAAAGAATTATCAAATGAGTTTCCACAATCCTCCTTTTAAAACCCTCCTGGAACTTTCTAGAACTTCAATTATAAAATCACCTTTTAAATATTAATTTGTTTTGCTCAAGAAAATGACATTATAATATTTTATTTAATCTTTGGCCCCATGTAGAGTCATTTTATTAAAATAAAATATTCAACTCATAAACATAATTAATTAAGTACAAGTTGTGTGGAAATCATTAATTTAGACAACTTAATTTAATTAATTAAATTATTTCTTCTCCGAATACCTAGGTCGAAAATGGGGACATTACACTAAGGTTTTCAAAGTAAGTTAGACCTCTAACCAAGGGATATTGTTTGTGAAGGCCTAGGTTGAGAATAAGTTTTCTCACTTGTCTTCTCAACTTGGTGCAATATAGTCCATTTATTCCTAAGGAGAAACAACTAATCTGGGAGGCAAGTTGGTAGCTCAAGGCAAGAGCGTATTTCAATATTGGTGTCTGATCAATGCCAATGCTAGACACATCAACACCTACTCAGTGCCTGTGCCACAACTGTCACTGCAATGCTAGTGCCATAGCACCCTTGTGCCATAGCACTCTTGTCAGGAATCAACAATCTTGGAAGATGACAGGACCCTCAAGCACTAGCACAAGGTTCTCTAGTTCGTAAATGTATTTTCACCCTTTTCTACTCATGTAATTGTTTTGAAATGGATTAGATAATTAGAAGTATTTTTTAAAATCAAATATCAGATGTCCGAGGGGTTGAGCTTAATTGGTTAAAGCATTGATTTCTCATTGTGGAGATCCAAGTTCTAATCCCAAAGGGACATCTAATGTGAAATTCTAAGTTGTGATCTTGGTCTTCCAATGTGGAAGTGGTTTCTAAATAAGTGGATTTCTAAGTTGTGACTCTTGGTCTTCTATAGGTGGTTTCTAGTGCGGTGGCTCAAAAGGAGCTGATATTAGTCTCATGGTTGTGCTTGCAAGAGCTTGTATTGGTCTCATGTTGATGCTCGTATGAGAAAAATAATTGTAAATAATAAGCAATATGAAAATAAATAATTAGATATTAGATGTCCTACACGAAGAAGCAACAATGCCACATGACATACCTACACAAACTGATATGGAAGATGATTAAGAATATCATAATTTTCATCAATATCCATGAAGTTCAAAGGAGTACATCAGACAGATGAGGAAGAGCTCAAGAAAAAGGTACAATAGGAGGAATTCATTGTCTGGAAAATCCATCACTGAAAAATATGACAAGGGCCAAATCAATTTCTAACAAGGATATGGAGGAACTATGACTTGGATGGATTTGTGTAACATGCCAACCCTTCTATGCCGTAAAAATTTCTAATTTACACCTTGCAAGTAAATAATTAGATATCAAGCCGTTGCAACAAAATTGTTCTTTCTTTTATTGAGAATATACGAACAAGATGCCATATCATAATACAATATAGATTCCATTTCATTACAGTAACTTCACAAGTTACAACAATACAAGAATACATACTCTTACATACATAGCTCTAATGAGCTTTAGAACAAATAGTTGTAAGACGGTCCAGGATCCTTCTTTTCAAATCTTGGTTCTTTTGTCGCCTGCCGTGGAGGAGAAGCATCACTCAGGCGCTTTTCTACCAACCATGGACTAATAATGCGGTCTCCCACACATCTATCATTCAATAGATGCCCCTTCCCTTCTACGAAGAGATTGGTAGAGTAACTGATAACGACAACCAACTAAGCATAGTGCTATGTCCTACATAACTAGAACTTGTAATTCCACAATCTCAAACTACCATGTAATACTGGACCACGGTGAACTGACATTGTAGTCTCGATAGTCACACAATCCATAGTGGAGTCTTGGACATTACACTACTTTGATCAAAGAGTTACATTCAGTATTCCTACTGAGAGTCATCTATCACATACACTACTCAGGGCCGATTTGACTTGGGGCTATCTTAAACTACGCATAGGTTTTGTCCTTCAATGGATATTCTGTCATCCCATATTAACCTATCACCATTTTAATCTACTTGGAATAAACCTACTTAACAAGTACACAAGCTCCCTCCCATACTGGATTAACTATCCTAGGAGTAACACAAGCTTTCCTAATTAAATTAATAACCTAGCTAAGTGTATCTCAAGTGCCTCTTGTAGTCAATCATGCCTAGTATATAATATCTATGATATACACCAAACTCCTATTATGGAGTACTTACAAGCACAACATGAAAAACATCATAAAAGCTTCAATTTCCTTTTCAAAGACACTCTAATATCTCTAATGCACACACTAGAAATGACATTTCAAGTAATCATGGAAACATATCATTTCAAAGTAAATAACAAAGAAGAAGAGTTCCTCATGCCTGTTTTCACTTATCCAAATTAATGACAGCAATGCAGCCCTCTCCAACAGCAGTTAGCTTGATAATCAACTTCTCAAGAATGTCACAAATAACTCTACCTCACAAGGTGATAGCTTACTTCTCTCAATCACAATAAAATACTTCACTATTTCTCTCTTTCAATGTAAAACAAGTTTGGCTAGGAATAACATAGAATAATGAACTGCAAAAGATGTGTAATCTCTTGGGAAAGAATGCGTCCTTACTAATGAAATGGTTCAGCTATTTATAGAGCAGTCTAGCAACCTCAAAGCCTACGGTTTAAGCATGTTAATGGACAACAAGCTTCATGCAAAGCAACACATGAAACATAACAGAAAGGTGGCGATTTCTTAAGCTAATACTCAGTAGAATCACCTACTGGTCGACTTGTTTAGTGACAACAATCCAAAGACTTATTCAATTTGCTCATGCTCAAATTGATTTGCCACAAAGAAAAGACATCTACAACAACTAAGATTCAAAGGTGGCGCCATTCTTACCTTCATATTTGGCACGGTTAACTGCCAAAAGAAACGGTCAACTACTATCTAGCTACAACAAGAATCATCAATCCACTTAGAGTATGAATTGACCAAAGGCTCATAAAGCAGTTTGACAAAGTCAAGGTCGGTCTCAATAATGGTGTCGACCAAGTCAAGCTTACCGTAGACAGCAATATCAAATGAAATGCAACGTCATAAACCGCGTGTCTTTAGAATGATAATCGGTTTACACACAAATAGTTATAAACTATTCCATCGGCCTTATTAATTATAGTCAGTAATGACTATTATCGACCTCTATTTCATATTCTTTATCAACTACAAAACAGCCTTATAAATCGACTTCTATTGAATAAGAGATAGTCGAATTCAATAACATATATATATTATGCTATATATATATATATATATATTTTATACATATATTATATATATACATATATTATATACATATATTATATATATATAAGGGTACAGGCAAGATAGTATGTATATGCCTCTATGTACATGTATATATAGGTATATCATATCGATGCATCTGTATGAGTGTGTCCATTCGCCAACATATGCATGTATCAATATACATATACATATAGATACGTGTAATATTATATATATATATATATACATGTCATTGGATCCCATTGACATGCATGTGCATATATATATACACATACTTCTACGTTCATCCCGCTTGTCAATATAATCGTAATAGTACAAGAAAGATCTCAAAAGCTCAAATAGATAAACATCACCCAATAATGCATGCAGTAGTAAACAATACTCCCAAATGCAGACATATCAGCTAAGGATGACTTACCAACTTCTACCCACAAACTGACTCAACTCAATCATTCTAATGTGGTGTGTGTATATGCTCAGATAGTTTACTTTTACTGGTTACCCGACCAAGATCTTCTCCCAAGTGATACTTCCCCTCCGCTTGGAGGAATGGAACACATACCTGCATCCACTAACACATGCACATGTCAGTCAGTTGTTCATAACATATTTAGTATGCATAACATCTCCAAAGTTAGAATAATAACCATCCATTCACATTTATGCAGTATTTCTTCATGAAATAACATCAACTGAGATAACATTCATATTGATAACAAGGTACAAACATAATTTATTCATCTCCAGAATTACATTACATTTATATTTACCCTATGTAGTAATAGTAAATAGTAATTACACAATTGGGGTTTAACAATTTGCCTCTAGAGGAATATGTCCTGGATCACCTATGGCTGCACAAACTGGCCAGCAGGAATTTCTTGGTGTAATTGGTCTGTTTGTGTTGTCAGGTGAGAATTTTGAATTCAAATCGACATTGATTCACCACCTCTGGAAGTCTTTCATTATTTGGGGGCTCTTTTTTAGTTCTAAGTAGAGTCAACAACATAGGAGGTTTTCTTAGAAGGACAATGGAGCAGGTGTGTGATTCTTGGAGGAGCTTCAGGTATGGAGCCATAGTGGTCGACAGTTCTGTTTTGGGGTGATAATTCTGTATTTGCATTTTAGTTGGTGGTGTGTTGAACATAGCAAGGGACAGACCATTTTCTTTTGCTGAAGTTCTCCCACATTGGAATTTTCTTGGTTATATCTTGCTGTTTATTATGTGTGATTGCTATAGATTTTTGCCTTTCATTGTATGCTCAGTAGTTCACAGTTCACTATTGTTGTAGCGTGCAATTAAGTTACTTAAGTTATGTTTGATTCAATCTCTGCATGTTAAGTATACTTTCTTGGTATAACAGCTTTATGAATAAATATAATTATTACTCTGGTGTTAACTATTTGTGTGATTGCTGTAGCTATTTTCCTTTCATGTATGTTCAATTTCAATTGTTGCAGCCTGAGTTTTATTTATCTGGAGCTTGATTTTGGTTCATTTTCTGCACATTAAGCATAGGTTCTTGGTCTAACAGCATTGGTTAGGAGATAATATTAATCTTTGTTGAGCTGTGTGTTGATGAATTGTATAAAGGACTAATTTGTGCAGTTACAGATCAGTTAACTTTTTAATAATGTTACATGGAAGCTTAAATGGATTTGGTTTTTAGGTCTAAAAGTGGTATTGTACATCAATTTGTGGTTTTCACATTTTTTTATAGGATTATTGTACAGAACATTTAGCTAATACTATTTTTAGTTACAGTTGTTAATATTTGGTTTTTTTGTGGTCCAGAACACATTTTCTATTTCTATATTTGACATGTTTGTAATTTGATTCTCTTTTTCCATTGTCTCTGGTTTCTGTTCAAAACTAGAAGTACAAACTGTTTCCATCACTAAAAAAATATATTTCTTAAATTATTGTCATTCCCTAAACTGCTCCTGAGATTTGGATGAAAATGCATTGAGATCTATTAATGCTATAATATGGCAGATGCAGTTATCTGCACAAGTCTTATATCCTACAACTCGAATACAAACATCTTTTAAGGTGGAAGGTAATAAGTTCTAGTTTGAAGTTGTGGCAACTAACAATGATTTTTCACGAAGGTCCCATCCTCCGTTGCACCTAGGATGTTTATTTAATCGCATGCTCAATATTTGTAACGATTTCCTTCAATGTCATCCATATGATGCTGATGCCAAAGGCAAGTTAAAAAAGCGTAGGATGTTATTGTTATAATGTACAAGGTTAGGGGTAATTAGAGAACTACTGACTGTTCTTAAGTAGATTATCTCTCTGAACCATAACTGTGCAGACAATTCTTCTGTGGGTTGTCTATCAGCCATACAGGTTGACATGAGAAATCTTTAGAGTTTTAGTGACGTAATTGGTAACAGTGACATTAGGATGAATTCATATTTTAATTGTGGTTTTTTTATTCTCCATATTTGTGATATGATTTTATCAGAGAAGAATTTGTGATCATGCTTGCACAAAGCTTTATATCATTTCCTTTTCACTTGTGTAGGTTGTTCATGTGGTGGAGACCCCAAGCAAAGGCAAAAGTCACTCTCAGTCAGAGTCTTACATTTCCCTGTCGTCTCTAACTCCAGGGAAACTGACAAAAGAAATAAAATATTTGAATGATGAGAGTTTCATTTGTGGAAGGGGCAAGTCTACTGATTTTGTAACCTATTCTGTCGATTATGGCTGTGTTAGTTCAGCTGATACCAGCAATGGATGGAGTGAAAGAGATCGCCCAGTGATACAGGTTCAGTCTGATGATATAGTTGAAGGAAAACGAAGGACTGTTATTTTTTTAGATACCAGGACATCTATCCGTTGGGTTATGGCAATCAATTCCTTGGAGATCAAAGGCTTCAAATTAGAAATGGCTGCAGCAGGAGGTTAGTACTTAAAATATATGGATATTGGATTTTTTCTTTACATGGAATGGAGTGCACAGAAATAATGAATAGGATTTCAGTTAGGAGTTCTCTTGAAGCATACTATTATGCTACTTTCTTTCACCTATGCAGATGAAAAATCTTAAATTATATGTTTTCTCAGGGACAATACGTTCTGTAGTCTCACATAGGTTTGGTTTTGAAGTTTGAATGCATTCCAAATGTCAACTAAGAAAGTTTATATATCAAACTAGTATTTTAAATAGGAGAAGTGTTAACCTGCTTTGATGTAGATTACTTCATTTCGAGCCATTTCCCATGCTATTCTGTTAAAGGAACATGTTAAGAATTAAGGCAAACAAATTTGACTGATTCATGGTCTTGTTAGAATATTGTCATTGATGTCAAAGCTATGTTACCGGATTCGTACCCACAGGCCTCGAACCCGGTTCGGGTACGCACCCGGTTCGGGTTCGTCTGTGGGTTCGTGCTGGGTACGCACAGGGTGCGTGCCCAGCACTGTGGGTTCGCCAGGGTTCGTGGGTTCGTGCTGGGTACGTGTGGGTTCGTGCTGGGTACGCACAGGGTGCGTGCCCAGCACTGTGGGTTCGCCAGGGTTCGTGGGTTCGTGCTGGGTACGTGTGGGTTCGTGTTGGGTACGCACAGGGTGCACCCATACATAATTATTTTGCAGTCACCTTAAATGTGATTATTGCGGCCCACCGTGATAGGAAGTTTCATCTCTTCTACAAACCTCTGTTACATCATTAGATTTGGAGCCTAAAATATAATATCCATGTCTGACAAAAACACCTTTGTTCACCAAGTTTCTGAGATGGGAATGGTAGGAAACAGTGGGACACATTTCAGTGATGACAGGGAACAGGAGGCCTTTTTTCCAGGGGTTAGCAATTGAAAAAATAGCAGAAATTTAAACATATAGAAAAATTCAAATATTCATATGATAAGGCATTCACCATATTCATGGTATAATCATCTATAATACATTAGAGCTGAATTGAGAATTCAAATGAATTGATATAAAATTAACAAAAAATCAATGTCTAATCATTTGAGTTTTCATTACCTTTGTTGATCAAGTATCATACTATGAAATGATTTAGTTTTACAATTATCTATATTTCTCTTATTTTTTTGTATATATAATACATATATATAGATTTATAATATATTAAATTATTAATATATATATATATATATATACACACACGTACCCATACGTACCCAAACCCCTAAAAAAATTTTGCCCGTACCCACGTACCGGGTTCTCGTACCCGAACCCGTCCCCGAACCCGAACCGGTAACTTAGTGTCAAAGCGATTGTTGCAAATAATGTCCTTGATATCAAGAAGGAATTCATTGATCCATGAAAGAGGCCAAAGGCCACTAATTGATTGTGTTCAAAACTTCAAAGGCATATATATATGCTCAAAGGTATATGCATAGTTGTAAAACTCAGACTCGGCAATAACTCGACAAGCCCAAAATTTTTAAAAACTTGGGACTCGGCAAACACTCAGGGAAAAACTGGGCAATAACTTGGCAAATTTATCGAACATTTGAAAATACATAATTTTTAAAAATTAAAATATTCTTCAAAAACAAACATATATACTAAATGTGTAGAACATATTACTGATTTCCATCATATTATTGAACATGACCAGATCAACACCCAACACAAATACAATCAACATGTTTGCATGCTAATGATTATAATTCCCTTACAATCCCTCATGTTGAATGAAAATGAACCTTCAAACAATTGTTTAAAACCTAAGTTCGAGTTCATGGCTTCAATTCATGGATCCGACAAAATTTTTATGAGGGCTGGATTCATTTTGGGTTTGTCCATAATAAAAACATGTAAAACTTTATATATATATATATATTATATATCATGTTAATAAAATTAATATATTATATAATAATAATTAATTATAAAATATACTTATATAATAATAAAAAAATATTAATAATATAATTATAAGACAATAAAATTATAAATATTACAATACAATATATAAATATAATATTATTATAATATATAATTATTATATTAGATATAGTGGAATTAATAGGATTCATGATATTGTTTACATATAGATCACCGCCTCAGCTTGAGACAAGCTAGTATCCCTCATTACAGAGCATCAACTATTAATGGTCCCATTTACATCATCTGCATTTACCTGAGCATCCCATGTACAACAGAGCGTCCCATAATAGCCATATACAACATAGCGTCCCATGTACAGACCCAGCTAGCTTCAGGAACAGATCACAAAATTTACAAAAGAGATTCCCATACATCCATATACAGCAAAGTATCCCATGTACAAAAGAGATTCACATACAAAATTGACCCCTTCCTTACATACAAAATCTGGGGTTACCCTTGACCTGTGCCTTTTACCTTGCAATAGTAAATAATATTTGACTATCTGCATATCTGCATAGACTGGTTGACTAAGCAAAACATGAACTTGAAGGTATCTTTGAGTCACCATCCTCTGACAGCTCCCTTAGGTGTAGCAGATTTCAAGGTAACAAGAGCAAGTGCCGCTTCCTGTTCTTCTCCATTTACCTCCTCTCTGACTGTGTCCTTACTGAATTCATTCTGAATTGCTTCGAGTGCCTTTAGGAAGATCTCCATGGTAGGATGACCTTCTTCCCATATGTGACCATACCTAGCATCCATGATGTCAATTTCAATTCTCCTGTTTTCCAAAATGTTCTAGAATTTCTCCTTAGACAGAGCAAATGTGATGAAAACCTGCATAACAATGTTGTGAAGTGTGAGTCTTCTAAAAGACTCACTAAGCACTCTCTTCTCTCCCTCAAATTTTTCATTATTCCGGGCCTTCCAGATAGACCATAAAATTTTAGTAGAAATGCACATCGATAGAAGAATACAATCCTTGTTCATTATATTGCCAACATTCAACAAATTTTTTGTGGGGCACGGTCTATTATTACTAGTCCAAATATTTATTTTATTGCAAAAGAGTCTCCACAGTTCTTTAGCAAAAATACAGTAAAAAAAGATGTGATGTCATGTCCCCCAAATTGTAACACTAAGCTATAAAGTGTCGAAAGACAAATAAATAAATAATTCAATATTATTATAATTGTAATTATCAAAGATAATATTAAAATTATTATCATTAATATAATAAAATAAATATCAAAAGAAACAATAAATAAATATAAACAATTGCAATTTAAATATTATTATAATTACCACACATAATATTATATACAATTTAAAACAATTGATATTATTAATTATAATTATTATAATAGTAAAATATTCATAAAAACTAAACTTGAATACAACTATACTTTAATAAATAAATAATAAAGCATTTGTATTGATTCCTAGAACATTGATTCCTAAAGGCATAATGCACCTATTACCTCAGCAGCGAATAATATAAATAACAAATGACAGAAAACAAGGACGAAATCATATAAGGCAGTGAGTATAATACTAATAACAGCAAATAAATATGAGGTGCGATCAGTTTATAAAAGGCAGCAATTAATATACAAGACAATGGTTTAAAGTAAACAAAGGCAGTTGATAAGTCAAAGGCTGCGATCTCCCTCATAATAAACAGATGTGACCCTCAGCCCCATGGTGGGTATAAAGTGAGAGATATCCCAAATACCAATGGCATCGAAGGAGAATAGAATGCAATAGAATGAAAATAAAATAAAATCTGAAATATATTTCTTAGTAAAAGGAGATTTAAAAGTAGAAATCTGAATAGAAAATGAAGGCAGGAATAAAGTGGATATTTCTGAGTATAGCAGCAAATATATATATATATATATATATATATATATATATATATATTGTAATGTCCCCATTTTAGCCCTACGCTCTTCTTGAGGATTTAGCCTATTTCTGGAAACTCGTAGGCAAAGCAGATTTGGAAATTAAGGTTTCCACTTTCAGATGCAATTTTGAAGGCTTGCATGTGTGTTTTTCTGACCCATGTCTAGTGGAGTTTTCTGGGTTTTTGGAGAGCTTCAGGATGAGGTAACGTGCATGTTAAGATAATGACATGCAATTTTGACTGACACCTTGTATGCAGGAAAGGTTTCTGGGTTTTCAGAGACCTCTGGGGTGGTGTGACATGCATCTAAATCTGACATCCTTTCTGGGCACTTACTATTTATAGTAAGTTATGATGGCTGCCTGGTTTGTGCTCAAATGATATTTGGAAACACTTACTATTTTTAGTAAGTCTTGATTACTACTCAGTTGGTGTACAGATGAGGTTTTGCAAACTTACTATTTATAGTATTGTGCTATTTTTGGTAAGTCTATTTATAGCAATATCATTCTAGCAGCAGCTCAATCTTTTGTAGTTCACTTTCTATTTTGGGCAGTGTGGTTGATCAGTTTGGCTTTCTGTTGAGTTTGTAGTGAACTTACTATTTTTAGTAAGTCCATTTGTGGCAGTGGCATCATCATCAGCTTGGTTCAGCTCAGCTAATGTCAATTTGCTATTTTTAGTAGTTTATCCATTGCAGTTTGGGCGTTGCTCATGGCTACCTCCTTGGACTGAGTTCCAAACTTAGTCAATTTTCATGTCTTGGAGTTGTACCCCACGCCTAGGCTTGATGACTTCAAGTTGTTTAAAAGAAGGGGACATAAAGGCGGTCAACTATATGTGCATTTAATGTTTAAATATCTCTTCAAAAGTGGGATGACTTGGAGAAGAATATTAAGAGTTTAAATATTTTAAAAATGCATTAAGAGTTTAAATATTGATGCTTTGAGAAGAGTTGTTTATCTTTGGGAAATTATTGTAAAGTTATGCTGCTGGATTGAATCCAGAACCTTGTTGAGGGGTAGCTTAGCAAACCTGGCTAAGGGGAAGCTTAGCGAACACTTTTTTTTTCGGGCCTAAAACTATGGCTTCCTAGAAAGTTTTCTGAAGACCATGCTTCATTTAGGAGTGTGGATAGTGCTTAATTTCAGATTTTAATTACAGGCAGATTGATGGTTTATATTTTGTTTGTATTGCTGATGGCAATGGTTGAAGCGAACTTTTGCTGATAGTTTCGCCTCTGAAATTTATTTCATTCTGGGTATTAGCCCAAGCTGTTTCTCTGTGGAGGGCACCCATTTGTGCAAGGAATCAGATTTTTATACTGAGTATCTGATTTTATAAGTGAAGTCAATTTCTTTGGGGGCCATACCATGCACTGTAGATTGCATTGGGATTCGTGCCAAGTCTCTATTGCTATTTTTGCACAATTTGCTGGTTGTAGTTTGGACGCCTAGATTATTGGCTTCATTTGCCTGCTATTTGGAGTCAATCAGAGCTTAATTGAAGAAGTTGCATCCATTACAGTGTTCCACGGGGACGCGTTCCCCCCAAAAATCCTCGCGTTTCCTAGAGGGGGACGTCTCAGAGACTTGGGGACTTGGGGGGGACGTCCCCCCATCAGCCCACCACCAGCGCCACCATCCCACCACCAATGTCACTGTCTCCAAGATGCTGCTAGGACTTTGAGGATGTTGGGGTGTCCTCAAGACATCTAGGGGACTCCTAATTGTCTCCAAGATGTATAATTCTTATACTTATACATCTTTTTATAACTATTTTTTCAAGTACTATATGTATTTCAGCACCCTACTGCCCTCCCGCCACCGTCCCCCCGCCGTCCCCCTGCCGCCCCCAAACTTAGACTTCCTGTCCTTGCGTCCCTGAAACGCGTCCCCTACCATCCCCGAAACCCCGTGGAACACTGATCCATTATGATTGCTGGTTTATATTTTGTTTGTACTGTTGATGACAATAGATGAAGCAAACTTTTGCTGATAGCTTCGCCTCTGAAATTTATTTCATTCTGGGTATTAGCCCAAGTTGTTTCTCTGTGGAGGGCGCCCATTTGTGCAAGGAATTAGATTTTTATACTGAGTATTTGATTTTATAAGTGAGGTCGACTTCTCTGGGGGCCGTACCATTCACTGTAGATTGCATTGGGATTAGTGCCAAGTCTCTATTGTTGTTTTGGCACAGTTTGCTGGTTGGAGTTTGGACGCCTAGATTATTGGCTTCATTTGCCTACTGTCTGGAGTCAATCGGAGCTGAATTGAAGAAGTTGCATCCATTATGGTGATTTCTTATCTTGTTGATCTGATTTTCTGTATTTCCTGTTTCTGATCAGATTAGTTAGAAATTATTATAATGCTGTTCTGAGCTTCATTTCCATATCATTTTGGCATTGTAATTGTTAGAGGTTGATTACTTTAACTGTTGATAGTTTTTGGAAGCATATCTTTCTAGTTTGCAGCTTATTTCATTCATTGTAAAGCTAGTTAGTAGTACTAACAGCTGTTTAATCTAATTGCTGCAATTTATGTTTGTTTACACTCCCACAATTGAGTGGTTGAGTTTTAAATAATCATCTTTCTTAATGTAATTTTCCCCTCATGAAATAAGTGGTTGTGAGGACTATATTCCCCCCACGAAAATAAGTGGAAGAGAGGATTTTCATGGCTGACTTGCCGCCTTTAATTTTGTATAATCTCACCCACTGAACAAGTGGAGTATTCCCACTGCTTGTGGATGCTTGCTGAAGTAGATGAATGTACTTTCAGTTCTAGATTATTGCTAACGATCCCCAAATCATATGCTATCACCTCGCCCACACTAGGATCTTGGTGAACATTCTTGGTGAGGGTTACTTTACAAGCTGATTTGTATTTGGAGCTAATGCTAATTAGTGGTTTGATGTTGGTTTGTTGTGTTAAATTTGAGAAAAAATTAAGGGGAATATTTCATATATATATATGCTCATAACAAGGGATTATTGGAAGATTGAAATTAATTAGAAATAATTATATAATAATATATTTATGAAATAGATATCTATTATATACAATAATGATGTTTGCAATAATTATTGAGTCTTATAAGTATTTATGATTCTTTAATATAAATGGGAAGAGATTGTATATATATATACTTATGTATTACCCTCATGATATGCTCTAATACATTCATAGATTTCTATATCTATATACCCTGTTAATATGTATGTCCGTAGTCAGTCATTTGTCTGTATTATGAGGTTCATGTTCCATCATGGTAGAGAAGTGGGATCACAAGAGGGGGAGTCCGTGTAACAGAGCCATCTAGATATTCCACCCAGGAATGGGACATGATGAGCCCACAAGGGCCAAGGGGGTTCTGCCTAATTAATCAGGGTATTGCCTTTGAGTCTAGGTTGGTCTCCACTAGATACGCCACCTAGGAATGGGACATGATGAGCCCACGAGGGCCAAGGGGGTTCTGCTTGATTAATCAAGGTACTGCCTTTGGGTCTAGTTCAAGCATGAGATCCACCATTGTAATCTCACCTTCCTATCATGATGCAACATGAGAGGGGAGATTAATTATGGGAAATGTTGGTTATGATGCATAATATAGATTTACTCATACTTAATTCTAATGCCCAATGTGGAGTATTAATTGTTAGGCTATATTAGAGATGGACCTCTAACTTACTTGTAGAGAATAAACCAATTCAAAGTATCCTCTGGGACCTCTTTGCTTGGGAAATTGATAATTTGGGAAAGATTTAGGGTTATCCCAAAAAGGGACATTACATTCATAGTCTCGGAGACTCTGCATAGACTGCACAGATCAATGTCATTATGAGCAATTTTATAAGGGAGTTTTTGTAGCAACAACAACCATTTGAAGCTAGCCTTTTTTGGTTCTATCATTTTCCAATTCAATTCAAAGATCTTCTACCATTGTTCTCTGTTTAGATTAAGGTTCCATGCCTTATTAACATGTTCTGTTAGATCAATTTGTTCAGTTAGAGTGGAATAGACTGTTTTGGCATTAATGCACTGTAGTTTTTTATCATTCTTCCATTTATAATCAAGATATTCCTGACTATTAGTAGAGTCTTCTACTGGGAATTGAACCTCTCTACATGCCTCTCTAATCATTGTATATGTTCTCCAATTGCTTGGAGGGAGATCATATTCCATTTTTAATTCATCCCAGTCCTTAGGATATCCATCTCTGAGAATATTATTGAGGTATTTAATCCCCTTTTGTGCCCAGGCCTTTGCAGAACAGCCTTGTAGTAAGGCCAGGGGTTTATTTTTGTGCTTCAAATTCCACCAAATGGATCTATGCCCCGTTGTGACCTTTTCACACATCACCCCATTCGAAATGGGGACCCCCTAAATTTTGCTCCATTCGGGTCTTTTGGCATTGGTTTTGGTCGGTCTCTCTCGGTTCCGTCTGTCTTTCCGGGGATGCGCCCATCTTTTGGGCCTAAGTTAAAATGTTGGCTAAGTCTGTGAAATTAGGGTTTGTATTCTTTAGGCCAGTTTGAGGTTAATTTGAGTGAGCAAATTGAAGTCTGAGCTTGGCACTGCAATTAGAAGGCTTCCGAAAGGTTCCCATTAAATTTTCACTGAATTCTGACAACTTACTATTTTTAGTAAGTACTCAATTTGGGACCTTTTTCTCTGGACTTTTGAAATTCTGACTGCTTCACCATGTTTTGAGCCCTTTGAGCTACTCGTCTGCAAAAGTTGAGCAAATTCTGACAACTTTCTATTTATAGCAGTTCTGGCTTCGGGAGCAATTTTTTAGGGTTTGCATGTATGATTTTTCAATGCATGTCAAGATAGTCTTTCTTGGTTTTTCGAGAGCTTCGTGATGATGTAACATGCAAGTCAAGTTGATGACTTACTATTTTTAGCAGGTACCCGCATGCAGACTAGTTTTCTGCGTTTTTTGAGATCTCTCTGGCAGTATGACATGCAAACACGTCCGACAATCAGTTGATCACTTTTTCAGGCACTTACTATTTTTAGCAGGTTCACTCCGATAGTCCCAAACCTTTAGTTTCAGGAGCAGAGCAGTTCAGAACATAAATGGAGTCAAACGGAGGTTAGTTGAGGCACATGCAAATGAAATTAGGGTTTCCAACTTTGGTGTCTAAAATGAGGGATAAAACTCGAAAAGAATGAAAAACGGATGTATCCCATTACGATCAACATCTTTCAAGGAATCTTCTAGTAAAATTTGAGCGCAATCTGCATACTTACTATTTATAGTAAGTCACCTCCAGAACAGGGCTAAAAATAGCAGGTGAGCACGAAAGGCAAGTGTGAATAGGTCAGTTAGGTCATGAGGATCACGTGGAACAAATGTCAAGTCAAGAGGAGTTGCAGAAGTTCGAAAATCAAGCAGTTACTAAAAATAGAAAGTGAGGGCAACTAGTCAAAATTGGCTAAGTATTCGAGGGTCACCTTTATAAGTTTACTTAACACTCCAGATGCAAAAATGCCTAAGGCATGCAAGAAAAATGGGAGCATCACCTCCCAAATGCGCCCAAGCTGAGAAGAGGGAGCTTGAAAAATCCTAAGTTACAAGATGGCAGGAGCCCCTATCGAATGCGCCCATCTAAGGAGGCATGAAAGTTTCTAAGGTAAAGAAGTGGAAGCTTGACCCTTCATATGCGCCTAGCATTGCAAGCTCTCAAATGCGCCCTCAAATGGAAGCTCCATCCCCTCATATGTGCCCATCTTGTGAAGGTGGCTTGAAAAGGTTCTAAGGCGTGGAAATGGAAGAAGAACCCCTTGAATGCGCCCTCAAGTTGGAGAAATTATTTTCTAAGGCATCAAGATGGAAGTACCCCCTCCAATATGCGCCCATCATGAAGCAGGTTGATGAAAAAGTTTCTAAGTCAAAAGTTGCCTGACGCCCCCCTAAATGCGCCCAAGGGAGAATATGTTGGCTGAAAATTGTTTAAGGCATTGAGAAATGGAAGCACCACCTCTCAAAT
>VDFB02128243.1:0-20787 GCA_007258455.2 Sequoia sempervirens | reverse complement strand
CATGGACAAACAACACTATGTTAGTCAATAAAAACATCTAAATCAACATTCCCCATAAGATTCATTCAAAGCACAATGAACAAGAAATAATGCAAATAAACCAATTGAAAGCTATGCAAATCATATTTAAAAGCTCAAATCCAACATCTTATGGGTGAATTGGTGCTTCTTTGATGTGGAAAGAAGCCCTTTCCCAATTCCTTGTAAAGATTTGATGAACTTGACGATGATTGTATGCTCCTTGATCAAATTCATAATAACCTAGCTATGGAATGATGAATACTATGAAACTTGATGAAAAATGGATGAACTTTGCTCAAAAATCTAAAGATAGTAATCTTGAATAAAGTTGTGGATCCCAAATCAATAGAGAAATCCTCTATTTATAGAAAAGAATGATGGAGAAATAGGAAATAGGAAGAATGTGGGATTAAGCATGACCCAATAGCATTGTGCCACTTGTCAACATGCTATTGAAGAAAGGTGGAGCACATTTTGATCAATGTGCATGATAAGTACTATTAGGTGGAATATTAATTTGATGAAATGACATGTTGGAGGGAGGATGAAAGAAGAGTTAATGCCACTTGGCTCAAGAAAAAGGACATGTAAGAGGCTTTAATGCCATGTTGGAGGACAAGTCTTTTTGGGAGGGAGATTTCAAATTGGAGGAATATTCCAATGAGATGCCATTTTGAATGAAAATAGAAGAAATAATAAATCAAATAAATTGATTTATGTGTGCAAGTTGCAAAAAGCTAGAGGATTTGAGGATTAGAGTTAGAGTTAATTAGGACTTAATTAACTTTAGATAGAAGTTAGCTGATTTGACATTTGATTTAGATTTTTCAATTTATTTAAATCAAATGGGAGGAATTTTAAGAGATATTGGAAATTTAATTAAATAGATTTGATTTATTCAATTAAATAAAGAATATTAGACTTAATCAAATAAGATTGATTTATTTAATTAAGAGAGATGACCTTATGATTTAATTAAACAAAAGTTGATTTATTTAATTAAAGGGAGAATATGATTTAATCAAATAGAATGATATATTTAATTAAAAGAGGAAAATTAGATTTAATTAAATGAAGTTGATTTATTTAATTAAAAGGGGAAATATGATTTAATTAAATAAAGATTGATTTATTTAATTAAAAGAGGAAATATGATGAATTTTAATCAGATAAAGATTATTTGATTAAAATGGTTAGTAGGGAAGTGATTAAGGAAAAATTGGTGTTAGTGAACCAGAATCAAGTGCGATATCAATCAAGATAATTTGAACGTCTACATTTTTCCCCTCTTTGAAGCAATGTACCTGCTGCATTGTTCAAAGAATAACCTTGTTGTGATCAAAAGTCAATTTGTTTTTGAATGTCCCACTGCTACCCCGATGATAATAATTATGCTCGTATACTGCCCCCTCAAGAGATTGGACAAAAAATTTGGATGACAGGTCCAGAAAGGCTCCAGGATGTTGAAAACATGCCAAAATGTGAAAAAAGGATGCAAAACAAGCTTCGGTTGGGTAAAAATGTGTCGGGGGTGCAAAACCCTAACTGGATGGCTAAACAAGGGCAAAAAACCCTAATTTTCATGCTTTAAATAGCCCTTGAGGGGTCATTTTCAATTCATTTTACATTCACACCTTTAAGATTTTTACCATTTTGAGCTCTGACACCTCTGCAAAATGCCACAAAGAGTGCTTTTACAACACATTTCTGAGCAAGTTTGGTTGTTCCAGATACCTCAATGTGCAGGACCACTGGTATGTGACCTTAACCTGACGTTGAATTTCAATTTTCTATTGCATTAATTATGCTTTAAAAGGTCAAAACCCTCATCGTCACTATATGGTGATGCTAGGGGTGCTAAATCGGTGACACTCAAGGTCAAATAGTGTCGTTATTGCTTATTACAATATTGCATCTCAATTTGGTGTTAGGGCTCCAAAAGCCAAAAGGTGAGGCCACGAGTTAGTTAGGTTTTTAGGGTTGGAAGCTAAACAAGGCTACGGATGCAAAGGGTGACGTTGTGGCTTGATTTGCATTTTAAGGGTTCTGGTGTCGCTATTTGGAGTTTCCAAAGGGTGACACCTTTGCAAATAGTGACACATTTGTTGTTTCAGTGTCAAAAAATTCAAACGAAGTCCAGTCTTTTTACGAAACTTGATGTTGTCGGTTCATGGGTGTAGGAGGATATAGAGCCTGTGCATTCATGGGAGCATCAACCATCAGTACTGAGCAAACTAACCGGTTTGCATGAGTTGCTATAGGAGCACCTTGGCATGATCAACCTATGGTATGTTGCTTACGCACGCACTGTCCGAACACACCTAGCCATGATGATAGTGTTGGCAAAGAGGTGGCACAGTGAGACTTCATCATTTCATCTTCCTACTAGTGAGGTGACTATCACCTTAGAGGACATATGGTAGATCCTCTAATTATTGATACATGGTGATTGAGTTATTTAAGACATGGATGCTGACACCAATGCATGCTATGAGATTATATAGACAAATGTGATCATGTTCGTCAAGGATCAGACTGACCTTGAGTATTATAGAGGTTGAGTGTCGACATTTTGATTGATTGTGGTAGCGATAATTAGTGGACCTGTAGCTCCAGATCGGCGGGGTAGATATTTTAATCCTAGATGGGGTCTGGCCTGGGAGCAGATGTTATATGGGAGGGCCTATTTTTCTTGGGGACTAGTGATGTTGGCCTCACTCTATCATGATTTTCATGAGTTTTCCTACTGCAACAGCTGAGTGATTGGCACTGGTGTCACGCTTTTGCACATCTGGGCCTGGGAGCACATTATCATGCTTCGTCTAAGGGTTACAATGGTCAATGTTGAACTTAATGATCTAGTTTTTTGGAGGTACAGGGGTGGCATCACTTTTAGACATACAGGGTGGGTGGGTCTTCCACACTAGTGGAGAGTCCTGGATGAGATGACAGTTTTTACATGGAGACCTTGGTTGCAAATGTTAGGTTGGTATGGCAATGTTCAGTAGTTATTCTATGCCAGGCATGACAGATTGATGTGGGGCAATGAGCACACGATGATTGAGCACTACCTACCAAATAGGGTAGATCGACAATTTGGTGACACCCAAGATAGGCCTAATGATCAGTACATGGCCATCTTTGCTTGGTCTACCAGAGAGACTACATGGGGTTAGACGATTGAGATGTCTGATGTAGTTAACAACTTCAAGCAACTAGTGGCTAGGCCATGGGCCTATGACCAAGGACAAGAGAATCCAAGCACCACACATGCCTATGATGATTAGTTCAGGCCTCCCACCAGATTCGTAGTTCTAGGAGCAAGACTACCATGACAGAGGCCTTGAGGAAGGATGGCAAGATGGGGCACAGGTTGGACAGGTTCTAGGGGGAGATGGGGGAGGTGGGCCACAACTACATTAAGAGAGAGATGCCATGGGAGATGGCCACCAGGACCAACAGAGAGACAGTCATCAGGACCAGCCACCACACTAGCCATCGTAGCTAGACTTGAGAGACACCACAATTCAACAGTTACAAGGGCAAGGTTAGGGACTGTAGGCTCAGGTATAGGTTATTTTTGTAGAGAGGGACCATGTGAGACAATAGGTCAAGGCCCTCACTGTAGAGCGAGATCAGATTGTACAACAGTGGCAAGTGACAAAGTTGTAGCTGACACAGGAGGTGGGAAGGAGACAACAGCTAGAGTCCATGGTTGCCTCATCTTCAAGGAGCACAATATCTGTGTAGGTGTATTGTGAGGCCATGCAAGAGGCTAAGTACTATAGGCTTCATTATTGATAGGCAGTGCCTCTAGTGGCTTGGGTGCCATAGTACTCTCAACAGACAAGCTATAGGCCACTGGAGGGCCATGGAGAGAGACATCCAGGAGAGGGGAGGAGTTTGTAGGGATAGCTACCACATATAGCTTTTCTGATCACAACATTTGATTCATTTTTTAGACTCACAAGCTCCCTTTTTTTGATAGCCTTGTGGGCATTTGTACACTGATCTATATACATACTTGACTTTGATTTTGTACCATGATAGTGATGATATATATATATATATAATCAATTTATTTATGATGTGATGTGTACTTTACTCATGCTTCATGTATGCAATATGATTCTATATGATGGTATTTACTTTATGTTATGGATGCATTTCTTTTAGTATTATTTCTATGCATTTTTTATGATGATCATGTATGGATGCAATATGGATGCAATTTTTTATGATATGCAAATGATTTTAATATGCTTAGACTAACAGATCTATATTATGCAAAAATGGATGTTGCTATCAGATGTTATGATATGCTATTTTTCTTTTCTAATACCTTTTTCATGTATAATATTGATTATGCAATGGATGCAAATGTATGGCTTATGAGTTACTTAGAATAACCAATCTATATTATGTAATGGATGATTTGTAATGCATGTGAGATGATCAGTGTTTCCTATTATGTATGATATGAATGCTACATAGTATGTTGATGGTTTTGTGAATGTAGAATGGATGCATTGGTGGTGTTCGATCAACTATCATGGTACCATGTTAGCACAAAAAGGAGAAAGAAGAAATAAGACGATGACAAGAGGAACCGAAAATTCCATAATCTGAGAAGACTTTATCAAAGATGATGATGAGATATGATGATGTTTCACTTTTCAGGAATTGTAATTTTAAAAGAGCTTACTTACCTTATGTTTGATAACACACGTAGGTATGATGCATCAAGGTATAAAGAACCAAGATGGCGTTGCACCTAGTGTGATGGAATTTGACTCGACAATCAGAAAGAAGTACTCCTATTCAAACCTGGCATACAAAACCTTATTTAAAATGTAGTTCAGATACTTCAAACATCTAGGAAAAAAACATAGAAAGGAAAGCCTTTCTATGTGGTCAACAAGACACTAAAAATACCCTCCCTACAAATCAAACAGATCACACATGACCAAAGTTATATTACAAGAGTATCCAACAATCACAACAGTCAAGAGATAATGATTTTTTCCCCATTCCTTTCTCTCTAAATCATTTTTTTGTTTAAACATCGTTGAGAGGTCATTGGAATGAGTGCAATAAGATAAATGAAACAAGAGAAAATAAAATATATAAACAAGCTAATGTTCTTCATACCACTAGCCAAGACTAAACTACGATGATGCCTAATGTTGATGTCCATTGTAGGAAGGATGCATCCTAGGACATGATGTTATCAGATGATTTGGGACAAACTAGATGATGGGATATTGATACAAAAAGTTAACCAACTTGTTTACTCACTAACCTAGACTTGAGAACCTGACGTTTTGAATTTCACTTTTAACTGCTAGACTTGTTTTTTACTGTTTCACCAAAGGTTGAGAGTGACGATTGATTTATTGCGAGTGGAGGTTTAGTTCAGGTGATTGTGAAATGGGATGGATGGTTTTCTTCAAATATTTGGATGTTTTTGATGTTTTTAAATGTTTTGAGGTTGTTTTTGGTATTTTCAAGATGTTTTGCAAATGTTTTCATTTTCAAATTTTCCAATGTTTTTGGTTTTTTCTAAGGTTTTGACCAAAGACCTAACCTAAAGACCTATCCTAGGGGCCTCGGGGGCTAATCAAAGATTATCCTTGCCTATGTTATACATGTATAGACCACATAGTTTGACTGACACATACTTGTTTATTGATGAGATATGAACAAATGGATTGTCAATTTCTTATGACGAACTCCTAAAGGACCGACTTAAGTGTATCGGGGGATGATCAAAGATCAACCTTGCCTATGTTCAAAACTCAGAGACCTGTGGTTCGATAGGAGGACTCTATTTATTAACTTTTTGATTGAATTTTTGTGTTGTTTTTGGATTTTGATATGTTTTTGGGTTTTTTGTTTTATGAATGTCTTTTAGATTTTTTGATGTTATGAATGTTTTTTGATTTTTTGGCTTTTTAATGTTTTTGGATTTTTTGATTTTAAGGAAGACTGCAAGAATATACATGAATCTAATTTGATGTAGGTATAAGAACATGCCCCCAATGTGATGTGATAGACTACCCTAATATACGAAGGATAGATTGACCTTTGGAATGGGCTGAGTAGTACTAAGAGGGATCATGATACAAACACAGGATCAAGCTATGATGCAGACACAGATGGGTGTGATGGAAGGATGTGATGGATGAGCGATGAAATGTGATGCATGAATGATGCAGAACAATCCATAGAGATTGTGGTGGATGGAGAGTGCTTATTTACACATGGTCCTTGTTTTCCAAGTTTTCACCAAGGTACTTGCCCAAAGCGTCACTGAAATGGTTTTCACTAGAGGATGATTTTTTTTCTTTAATGTTTTCAATCCTTTTTTGGATTTTTTTATTTTTTTATTTTTTGTATTTTTGTCTTCATACCCTAAAAGATTAGGCATAAATTTTTTTGAGATGGGAGCTATTCATGGGCACCTGTAGAGGTTCCCCTTTGGGTGTTGATAGTTGATATGCCCCTGACTTTTATCTTGTTGTGACAATGAAGGGTCCCAACCAATTAGGTTCAAATTTCCCTTTGCCATCTAGATTTGGTACATTTTTTTTATTTTCCTTCAGTACAAGTTCCCCAACTTAGAAGGTCCAACTCATGATTTTCTTGTTGTAGCTTTGCTTGATATGGTGTTGGTAGACTTGCAAATGGTTTAAGGCATCAATGCATCGCTCATCTAGTAATTCCAACTTGTTCAATTTTGATAGGTCTGGTATTCTTCATCTGTGAAGAGATTTTGCAATGATATTCTTAGGGATGGAGCTTGATCTCAATGGGGAGTATGGATTTTGATCCATATACTAGTGAGAATGGGGTTGCACTTGTTGGCATGTAGATACTCATTAGATAATCCCATAGGGTGCGATTCAACTATACGTACCAATCACAACCAGCTTCATTGACCATCTTCTTTAGGATTTTCAAGATGGTTTTTTTGTAGCCTCAGCTTGGTCATTTCCTTGGGGGTCATACGAATTACAAAAGTGATGTTGGATATTAAAATTTTGGAATAGGTCTCAAACATCCTATTTTTTAAAAGGTGTCCCATTATCTAAGACAATGGCTTGAGGGACACTGTAGTGGAAAATTAGGTAGTTCATGATGAACTTGGATAGCTTCTTTCCTATGATGTAGGTCATGGGAATGGCCTCTACCCACTTTGTGAAATACTCAATGGAGGTGATGATGAACTTATGTCCACTAGGTGAGGTGGGGGTGATTTTTCCAATGAGATTGAGCCCCCACTGTGAAAAGGGCCAAGGTGTAATGATTGGGTGGAGCTCCTAAGCTGGTGCATGGATGATGTCTACATGCTACTAACATTGTAAGAATTTCTTGACATATTCATGAGTTTCTCTTTCCATTGTAGACTAGTAGTACCCCATTCTCAACAATTTCTTAGCCAAGGTCATACCACTCAAATGTGAACCACAAATGCTATTGTGTACCTTGGTTAAAGAATTCAAAGCTTCCTCAACATTTAGGCATCATAACAGGGTTCCCTCAATACTCCTACAGTATAGGGTGTCTCCTAGGATAACAAAGCAGGATGATTTATTAACAAAGGTCTCTTTTAGGTTTGGGGATATATCGGCAGGGAGGACTCCTATTCTCAAGTAGGTGTATATATCATGGTACTAGGATCATTGGGACAAACAATTTTGCACATAGATTCAGACTCTGGTACCTTGAATGTTGATACGAGAAGCTTCTCTACAAGGAATTAATGCTTAGGTACGTTGCATGGGATATCCAGTACTGATCCAATTGTCACCATGGCATTTTCTACACTATTGTTTTCCCTTGGTATCTTCTCAAACATGATGTCAATGAAGAAGTCTTTGAGGCTTTCCACCACTTTCTTGTATGGAGTCAACTTATCATCTTTTATTTGGTATTCATCATTTACTTGATTGATAATTAGTTGTGAATATCCATAGACCTTAAATGCCATGATCTGCCACTACACTACTATTATGAGTCCTATGATGAGAGCCTCATATTTTGTAATATTTTTCGTGCAAGGAATGCCAACCTGTATGATCTTGGTATGTAGTCTCCTTGTGGCATGATGAAAAATACTCCATCTCCTAACCCATGTTGTGTGTAGGATCCATCAAAATACACCTTCCAGTGATCTACTATGCTTAGGTTAAAGATTGATTTATCAGTGAACTTTGATATTAGTGGGTTTTCTTAATATATGGGTGCCTCTGCTAGTTGATCTGCAATCACTTGTCCCTTAATAGCCTTTTGTTCCACATACTCAATATCATACTCTAATAGGATCATAACCCACTTAGCCATCTATCTTGTGAGCATTTCTTTAGAAAGTAAGTATTTGAGTGGGTCAATATTGGCAATGAGTTTTATTTTATGGGCTAACATGTAGTGCCTGAATATTTGTGAGGAAAACACTACTACTAGGCAAGCCTTTTCGATGAATGTATAGTTCAACTCATGCCCTACCATGGTTTGGTTGATATAGTAAATAGCTCTCTCTATCCTATTTTCATCATGTTGAGCTAAGAGAGCACCAAGGGCTACTGTTGTTGCTGGTATGTATAGGATTAATGGCTTGTTTGGATTTGGTGGCATAAGGACTGGCGGTGTGAGCAAGTGCTCCTTAATCTTGTTGAATACCTGATCACATCTCTTGTCCCATTTGTATGATACCCCCTTGTGGAGTAGATGAGAATATTGGATTTCCTTGTCTACTAATTGTGCTATAAATCGACAGATAGATCGGTGTCTTCCTTGTAAGCCTCTTAACTATTTCAATATCTTGGGTGCCTCCATTTTAAGAATTGCCTTGACCTTGGTGGGATCTTTATTAATTCCTCTCATAGACACAATGTACCCTAACAACTTCCCTGATTGTAAACTGAAGATGCACTTCTTTGGATTGATTGTAACTTTATACTCCTCTAGCCTGTCAAAGATGGAGCTTAATGCACCAGTTTCTTCATGATAGATTCAATTGATTCCTCGAGGGGTGTGTATTTCCACTTAGGGGATTATTTGTTTCATGGGGGTGGTCCCCCTTGATTGTTCAGATTATTGACCGCTTGGTTGTTTGGTTGTTGTGTTACAATGTTAGCTTGTTTGTTTCCTTGATTGATGTTTTGTGGTTGTTGATATGTTTGTGTGTTTTCCCTTGGAGAATTGATCACAACTTTGGCATCCACAACACCATCATTGGTGACATTCTTGTTTTTTACCCATGTGTGAGGTTTTCTGTTATAGCTAGTGGATGGGTGGTTGTCTTGATAAGTAGGTGTTCTCCCTTGTGCAATAAGGGCTCATTCATTGTTGAGCGCCTTGAGAATCAACTAGTCGTATGTGGTGATGTACTGCATTTTACATGGAAAGACAAGGTTCCTTCAAGATTAGCAATGATGGTACATATTTTTTGCTCCTTTGGCATGGCCCATTTTATTTTGTTGGACTTGGTTCACCATCGTTGTAAGAAGGAAGAAAATATATCCCCCTTGGATTGTTTTAAAGTTGATAGTTCTTCTAGACTCACATCCATACCTATGTTGAATGAATAGTTTTATATGAATGCGTCCATGATTTCTTGGAAATTTTTTATTCCAAAAGGGAAACAAGAGAACCATTCCATGGCAGGTCTAGCCAAACTTTGAGGGAACAGACGCATTAGGTAGGTATCACCATATGCGACCTCCATACAATGTACATGGAATTCCATGATGTGATCTTTAGGGTTTCTCATCCCACAATATTTGTCAAAATTAGGAATTTCAAATCCTTGTGGGAATGGTTTCATCACAATGCTCTTGTCAAACGGATAAAGTCATAAATTCTTTGGTGTTTTTGTTGTTTTCCCATATTCAAGGTCCAAAACTTGTTGTGATAGAAATTTGATTTGTGTCGATACATCATCTTGGGGATCAAGAGGTGAAATGAAATCATTTTGAGGTGGTCTAATTGTTGGAGTGATGGGTGGATTTTTTCTATTTGTGGGAGGTAGTTGCAAGCTTTCCTACACCAAGTATGCCTATAATTTTTGTTGTACCAACAACGCTTGTTGTTGGTCTTGCTGTTGTTGAGCCAACAATTCTTTTTGCTGGGCTTATTATTGTTGTGCCAACAACACTTGTTGGGCTAGTAGTTGAGATGCTTCTTGTTGCTCTTGATATTGTTGCAATGCTTTCCGGTATGTTGGTTGCTAAGTAGCTTGTTGGGCAGCTTGGCTAGCTTGTGGATCCTATGTAGCTTCAGCAACTTGTGTTGCTTGAGCAACTTGTGTTGCTTGAGCAACTTGTGTGGCTTGTTATTGTTGCAATAAAGCTTGAGCTTGTGCTTGGGAAGCTTGTTGTGCTTGTTGTGCAACTTGCTATGCCTAGGCTTGTTGTGCAACTTGCTGATTCTGGAATTGCTAGAGTTTCAACCAAGAACCTATCCTAGGGGTCTCAAGGGTAGATAAAAGATAAGCCTTTCCTACATTATACACACAAAGACTAGGTAGTTTGACTTACTCGACTTATTGAAGATGAAGTTATGAACAGTTGAGAGAATGCCAGTTTATTATGATGGACTCCTAAAGGATTGACCTAGGGTGTCTCAAGGGAACATCAATGATGGAATTGCTTACGTTCAAGCTCAAAGACAACATAGTTCAACCTTATATTGTTTTTGGATTTTTGATGTTTGGCATTTTTCGGGTTTTGATGTGATGTTTTCTAGGTGTTTTGGGATTTTTCCTTTAAATTTTTTTGAATGTTTTTGGATTTTAGTTGTTCAGGATTTAGATGTTTTTGGATTTTTTGATGAATGTTTTATGAATTTTTTTGGTGTTCTATCTTAGATTTGAGGTAAACGGTACCTAGATCACGATGTCGATGTCACATTATGGGGTATAAGACATGGATCAAGAGTTATTTGAAAACACAAGTACAATACCCTACCCCCAATGTCTAGCAATTCTTCATAATGCAATGGATAACCAAGATAGGTAATGTTAATGCGAAGAGTTTGAGAGAGATTTGTCATGCTAGATATGGGCTATGGGGCTTCATGAGATAAAATTGTAAAGATCTTGTCAAAAAATTTCCATGAGTAGAGTTGAAGTATACGCTAAATCTTTGTCAAGATCAAGATAAAATGGAATATCTAAATGAATTTGGATTGGATGGATGGAGGGAACATTGGATTTATCATGATAAGTATGAGATGCTTCTATCTAAGAAGGATCGTATTGATGCTCAATTCTACTCATGATTCCTGTTTGATAGGTTTTCATCATGGTACTTTCCCAAAGTTCCATCGTAGTGGTTTTCACTGGAGGACAATTTTTATTTTTACTATTTTCTTTATTTTTTAATTTTTTGGAAATGTTACCCTCATGTTGAACCACCTAGTGGTACTGATGTAGAGGCCACTATCATAATGTGCCAGTGATATCTTGCTTGAAGAAGTTGCTTTGCTAAGATACAAGCACTTGGGTGCAACCTTGAAGAACTCTGATATGCCTTATTGAGACTAGAATTAACCTTGTCTATGTTCACACATCGTGATAGAGTTCCTTTAGAATCCTTATGATGAAGAGTCGTTTCCAACACATGGTCAATGAGAGAATTGGATATCATAAATGGAATGGATGGTGATATGCATGAAGGAATATGAGATCAATTGGTCGATAGTTTGGATCCTTTGACTCTCCAAACTTGGGAAGATGATCAATGATGGGTGGGAATGGAGGTTTTCATGGAATTAGGACCAACCCTTGGATATAATTTGTCCCTTGTTTGAGAAGATTTCTTTTTCGTTTGAGGACAATTTTGATGGATACTTTTCTCCTTTTTATTTTTCCCCATAGTTTCTTTGACTAATGGAGTTTTGGAGGGATGATTTTCTTTGTTTTTCTTTGGTATCCATTTGTACTTGACATGTCCTTTTTTCTTTATTGCTTCATTTTCTTTGATGATCTTCTCCTTGCTTTGATAGGAATTTTTCTTTCTACATTGGTCCCAATTTGTGTATGAGATGATGGGTGGATGATGATTCATGATATGACTAGTTGTAGTTTTGATAGTGTTTTCATCATAAGGATCCTTCGTGCCCCATATGTTGATGTTTTTTGTAGACAATATTTCCCTCGGTGTTGTGAAGGTATGATCAATACCTAATCCTTTTCCTTGATAATGTACCCTTTGATCCATAGCCACTGAATATGACTTGTCATGAACACATGATATTGCTATGGGTTCCTACTATTTAGGAATATGAGTTTTTTTCTTTGGTTCTATGACATCATTATCTGTTGATACTATTTCAAGAGATGTTGGTGTTGTTTCAAAAGATGTCGATGATGCACAATCACTGTAAGAATAAGAAATCTTAACTGTTGCTTTCTCATGAACTTTTTGCTTTGATTTTATGACATTGTTATTTGTTGATGTTGATTCAAAAGATGTTGATGATGCACTATCATTGTAAGAATCAAGAATCTTGACCCTTGCTTGCTCTTGTGTAGGAATATCAAGAGTGGGAGACTCTTGTATTGGATGAAGACTATCTATATGCCCATCAAAAAGAAACATCATAGGGGTGATATTGGGGACATCTTTGGAGTTTCAAATGGTTTGGAAGATTTCCCTTAGCTCTTGGTGAAACTTTGGGGATAGGGGTTCTTGATCCCAACTCGATTTGGAATAATTTTGTTATCCTCAAGAGCCTCCTCTTGACATGATCCTTGGGTTGATGATATAACATCGGTAAAATATTCTTCACAACAATCAGTGGGTATGGGTGTGATAATGGATATTTCTTGCTCATTTGGAACTTCTTCAACATGCCCAATCTTTGAGTCATATGTAGGAGAGATATCACAATCTGATATCCACTTGATGTCATTATGGTTAAAATACTGCTAAACACTATTGATGGGTTTGGAATTTGTTTTAAAATAGTATCTTGATACGTGTTTTATTCCTTATGTTGTGATGAATTAATATGTCCCACTGTGGTATCATGGATACTGTTTATGTTTTCTAAGGTTGATGCCTTTCCTGAATCTTTTGCTTTTGTATGATCAGGCATAGGGTTTGTGTAAATTTTTAGATTTTCATTCACATATTTTTTATCAACACGAATGTGTCCTTGTTCAATAAGATCTTATATTATATGTTTGAGTCTAAAACAATTTTGTGTGTTATAACCTTTGTATCGGTGAAATTCACAAAACTGATCTTCTCTAAAGCTATGAGGTTTGACTTGTGGCTCTTGATAGTTCAAGAAATTGGGAAGTGTGATAAGGTTAAACTCTATCAATCACTTCAATGCATACTGCATAGGTTCCCCTAAGGAAGTGAATTGTTGTTTAGGAGCATTATTTGTTCTTTGTTGTCCAAGTTGACTATTTGTAGCATTGATCTTTGGTTGATCATTTGGCGGTGGCATGTATGGTTGTTGTGTATTCATGGTTAGTGTTTTTTCTTGTCTTGTAGTCATTAAGACCACCTTTGTATCAACAAAACCATCACTAGTAAAAATTTTGTTCTTGGCCCAATAATGGGGCTTGTCATTAAAATTAGTCGATGGGCAGTTGTCTTTATACACTAATGTGTCCCCTTGTGAGATTAGGGTTCTCTCAATGTTAAGGGCTCTAGGGACAAGCTCATCATAAGAGGTAATGCATTACATTTTCAAGTGGAAGGATAGATCAGGATCAACATTTTTTCTAATAATTCCAACTTGTTCATCGGGAAGTTGCCACTTGCTCTTACTAGCTCTTTGTCTCCATCATTGCAAGAAATTGGTGAAATATTCTCCTTTGTTTTTTTTGAGAGTATACAACTCTTCTAAGCTTACATCCATGTCAAGATTGAAGGATAAGTGATCTATGAATATATCAATGATTTCTTGGAAGGTTTTGATGCTTGGAGGTAGCAGTATCAAGAAGCAAACCTATTGTTTCCATTGTGTCGGCTACTTTGTTGTTGATTCAAGGAATTTTTTCAAAGGTGATGGTGACAAAATATTTCTTGAAGCTATCCATCATCCTTTTATACGACATTAGATTATCATCTTTTGTTTAATACTCATCATTCACTTGTCTGATAATGTATAGGAGCGAATTTGCACCCCTTATGTAAATTCCCCCTTTTTCCCTTTCTCACTTTAGAAAACCAAATTCGAAGGCTAAAGTCCACATAAGCTTGTTGCCTTCATTCCACTTGGCAGTTGTTTTGTGTGTTGGCAAAGGAATAATTGTAGAGGACGCCCGTGCGACACACTTACATCCCTAGTAGATTCCTACGTCTAGAGCCTATAGAGGCATTACACTTCCCATTAGAGGTCAATTTGTAACGCCCCCTTCAACTAACCGACCTGAATATGGTCGTTTTCTTCATTCTCTCCTTCAAATTCATTTTTCATTCTTCCATTTAATCCTATACACATCCTCTAAGCATTCAATTCATCTCTTTACATCTTTTAGCACACTTTCCAAGAATTCTAGCATTCACTTTCAGCCTTCAAGCAATACTTTGCACTCCATAGTAGCAACAACAACACTCTATCAACTCCGTAGAGCAAGTGTGGAACAAACACCATTGTAGTAGGGGCTTGAGTCCTCTCATTTTCTCCTCCATTAGCTAATGAGCTCTTGGTGGAGGTGGTGAGCTTTCTACTCCTCTCCTCTACGATTTGGTTGAGTAGCACAACAGTGTTTTGTAGCGCTTTTGTGTTCTTTACTTCATTTCCTTCTTTATCATATATTTCTCCATTATCACTATCTTGGTTGTCCGTGGAGGTGGAAACACCAAAACGGGGGTCTTACTGAGGCAGGCCCCTATATAGCTACCCAAAAAAAATTCTATGTATTGTGTGTAGGTGGACATGCTACTTGGGGCTAGCTAGCGAACGAGTACCTCTGTGATATTATTCTTGCCACCTTAACTCTTGTGTATTTACTTTATCATATTCATGCATATCTTGCCTACTTCTTAGCTTTGTTTTGGCCCTTTGGAAGTGATTAGCTAGGCCATTAGTCTATTTTCTTGTGTTTAACCTTATCTCTTTAGTCCTCTAGTTGTACGAATGCCAACGCACTTGAGAGATGCCAACGTGTTGCACTATCATCCCGGTACCGCACTTTCGTCCTCAGGCAGAGAGCTTCTTGTGGCACAATGTTGAACCTAAAAATTGGCTTGCCTAGCCCCATTTTGAGTTTCAGTTATGTAGAGTGATGAAGGGCCTTATAGTCCTCATCATTCTCATCCTGCATCTCCTAACACCTCTTTAAGTTGAAGTAAGTTAGGGTAGCCTTTCACTCTTGGCTCTTTGTGACCTGGGGCCTTGAACGTGGTTGATCCCCCTCTCTTACCTAGTCCACAACTTTCGGGTATATTATCAAGAGAAGTATACGACACCTTTTGATGGATAGGATGAAGGTCACTATTGATTTCTCTATAGGCCTTTTCTCTGGTCTTGCCATTGGTTTGGCCACGTAGGAGCAATTGTTAAGGGGCGATATAGGATTCTCTGACAAGACTGATCATGTCCCCACTCCTCCTACGTCTCCTCCACCATCGTCGGTAGATGAGTATGAGGTTGTTCACATACCTGCCAAATATGTCTCTGCCCTCAACAAAGGGTTAGGTGACTTGGAACATCACTTGGAAAGAGACCTGAAGTTAGCTAGGGTCGTAGCTAGGGTCGCCCAGGTTATCAGTGAACTAAAGTATATGGTGGGAAAAGACCGAACAAGCATAGAACTCTTGGTTATTCTCTCTAGTCTGACTGATGCATGTACTCCTCCAAAAAACCCTAATATTATACGAGTAGCCACTTTTGAAGATCATGAGAGACAACTGGGACTGTCGATGTCTCTTATGTTTGTATACATAACCAATACCGTACCCTCAATCAACATCCCCTCTGCCTTTGAGGGACCCAATACTATCAAAGTGAACAAGATCCCCTTGGGTTTTAGATTACCCCTCCTGTCACCTCTAGTGGTGGAGGCTTTGGCAGGATGAGCAATGGAGGCTTTGGTAGTGGCGGTGGCTTCGGTAGTGGGGGTGGTGTTGGTGGAAGTGGTTTTGGTGGAGGTCATGGTGGTGGCCTTGGAAGCAGAGGTGGCTTTAGCGAAGGCCCTATTGATGGTGATGGCTTCAGTAGCGGCTCCGACGGCGGTCCCACCGGTGGTTCTTGTGGTGGCTCTGATGGCGGTTCTAGAGGAGGTTCCTCTGGCCCTCTATCTTCTAATGACCCTATTCTGAACACTCTTCTTCAAAATATGGGTAAGATGCAAAGCCAGTTAGTGAGTCTCTCCCAATTCTCTACCTACCCTATCTTCCAACCCTTCTTCCGGCATAGCCCATTGTCAGTCACGATTTTGAACACTCTCTTCCCTCAGGGAATGGAGATTCCTAAATTTGAAAAATATGGCGGCAAAGGGGACCCACAAACACATGTGTCCACCTTTAACGCCTTGTGCACAAATTTCTTCCATCACGATGCGTTGATGGCCAAAATATTTCCTTGATCTCTCAAGGATACAACACTTGAATGGTATTGTTCCTTGCCTAACAGTTCTATTTTCTCATTTGATCAACTTGTAAACCAATTCCTACGACAATTCCAAGCTAACATCGGGCAGAATATGACCTTTTTCAGATCTCGTCCGGTCTCAACAAGGTGACAATGAAAAGATTATTGATTTCATAGCACGGTATCAAGCTCTTTTCTCACAAATCTCATATCCGCTGCCCGACTCTAACATGCAAAAGGTATTCATAGGGAACTTGCAAAGGCCTTGGCAAGAAAAGTTTTCCCCTATGAAATACCCTTCTTTCGCTCATTTGTGTGTAGCCTTACGAGAGTACCAACAAATGGTGGTTCAATTTGGGGGACCCTCCTCACGCTCCCATTCTGAAGGGAAATCCATTGTATCGATCTCTGGGAAAGGTAAAGCTGTTACAAATTTAATAGCTACTACAAATGACAACGACCTCAGACACAACTGAAAGTTCACAAAGTTATCAAAATCTTATTCCTCCATCTTGCAAAAGTTGTTGAAGGATAAGATCATAATCTTGCCAAACCCTAAACCTCTTAAGGAACCTTACCCTAATTGGTATGATGCAAGTACCTACTGTCAGTACCATTGAGTTAACGGACATGATACCGAATGTTGTATGCGCCTACGTCATGAGATACAAGACCGCATCAAGGACGATACTATTTGTCTCAATGGTAGTAAACAAAATACAAACAAATCGATGGTGAAAGCGAATAGTGAACTACAGATATACACAAACCCGTTTTCGTCACATTCTGTTAACATGATTGCTGATCCCACTGATTCTATCACTTAGCTTGAGGCCTATGTTAACATGGTCACGGTTACTTCTACGACACAACCTGTGATTGGTTCACCGGACATAACATTCACTTCATAGGACTTGCCCCTAAATAACAAGCCCTCGCCTCTCTATATTCTTGCTTGCCTCAATGGCAACACTCTGACAGGAGTCTTAGTAGACCCCATGAGTCAAGTGAATGTTATCATAGAAGAGACGTTGTGGCTTAACCCATTGCATAGGAAAGAATATGAAGAAACAAAATCTACCATCCATACACACGATGGTCTTTGTCTAAAACCTTATGGATCAATAACTTTGTTCATCCTAGTTGGACCTAGGGCTGTTAACACAGTTTTCGATGTCATTCCGGAGTTGGATTTGTTCAGGATGAAGCTAGGCATACCTTGGCTAGCTTCTATGAATGGAATTGCCTCTATTATTCATAAATGTCTGAAATTATCTCATGAAGGTGTTGTGCACGTAGTGCATGACATTAGATACTAGCCTTTGGTATCCCATAGAAGATATTCGCTAGACCATTTTTGGCCCACCTTGGTTGGTATGCTTCCTCCAAGAACGAACCTACTTTACAAGAACTACATAGAGTACAAGACCGGGGGCAAGGGACAACCAAAATTGGCTCTTCCTATAGCACAACACTCGACCACCTCTTCTTCCCGAAAAGGGAAGGAGAAGGTAGCCTCCCCTCAGGATGACTCGTCTACTCCCCTCTCTTGGGAGGAGTATTGGGTGAGTAAGCCTGGCTTCTACCCGTTGAGTCTAATGATCCCTCCTTGGCGTAGACCCAAAATCATGATATCAAATCTCCCTACTAAACTGCCTAGACCTTGGTACCACCTGTATGGTAGAGGAAAGGATCCCCATGGAGAGTCCTCTTTGTCTTGACCTCTGCGACCTCCTATCGCTCCAAAAGTAGTAAATGGGAAGAGGCCCACTATCGAGATACTTGAGTTGACCCCCCCGCTGCTTCTCAACTTGTTCCTCCTGCTCCCGTTCAGGGGTTTGTTCCTCCACCGGTAACGGTTGTAGTGGAAACTCCCATGGCTGAGCAAGAGCCTTCTGTTCCCCGCAGCCTCTGGCCTTTGATTCAAAGAGTCATAGAAATTGCCTTGCATGAGCGCAAGCATCGGTGAAAGGCTCTCATGGTTGAGCAGGCCGCTTACAGAGGAAGGAAGAGGAGACAATCGCCCCTATATCAGGGCCTCCCACTGCATCCTCCTCTCTCCTCCCCTCTACTTTCGTTCAAATCAACTTTGTATCACTTTCAGCTTTTGCTGCGAGTGCGAATGCACCTGACCCTAAAAAGGTGTAGGTGTTCATCACTCCTTTGGTGGAGTCACCTTTGTTGATGTCTGTTCTAGATATCCCACCTTTCTCGGAACCCATAGATATGACGAACACCTCGGTCATATCTACTACGGTTCTTTCCTCCTCTTCCTCTGCACTTCTTGCCTCGTTGTAGGGAGTTCGCCTCCTCCAACGAAGCGGAAAGTAGAAAGTGGTCCTTCTAGCAAGGGAGGACATAAGAGGATCCCATCTTCTCCAAAAGGTGGTCCTGCACTAACTTGTTCCATCCTAGTGATGGAACCAGTCTCGACTTCTCCTGAGTTTGTCACCGCTCTCAAATCAATCGACGAGCTTAGCGGTGAATCTCAGGCGCAACCTTCTCCATCCCTTGAGGTGAAACATGGCACTCCTATGAAGTGTATGTTTAACTCTCTAGACAAGGTTTTGACCTTGTCGGTGATCTTCGCGAAATCATTGACCTTAGCTCCATAGGAGCTCGGTGGAGAGTACCTTACGGGGCCCTCTTCCTTAGCCCTTGTTTTGGGATGGTCAAACACTCCTCCTCTTAACATTCCACCACTGTAGGCTCGTCCTCCTTCCCCCTACGATGATTTAGAGTGGGAAGCGGTCGACCTCTTGGTCAATCAGTGTTAGGGGGAGGCCCCTTCTTTATCTTTAGATTAGATGTGTGTGTTGTGATGTGTTCCCCAACGATCGTGTTGTGTGTGCCTGGATGACCCTCGTCACCCCTGTTGGTACTTGGATACAAGTGTGGTTTTTGTGTCGTAAACCTTCTTCTATTTGTATCATCATTCTTCCATGTTTGTGACTTAATTTTTGATAAATTGGGGACGATGCAAAGCATTAGGGGCATTTAGGCTTCCCTTCCATATTGACCCAATTTTTTTAATTTTTTACTTTGTCTTCTTGTGCATTCTTCGCATGGTCTGATATAGTAGGGGGTTGATGACAGTTCATTTTATATACTATTACTATACATATATATTTATGAGTAGTTTTGCCTTGAAATATCAGTCTACCCCTGTGCCCTTTATTCGTGCTTACTTTTCTCTTTCACTTTTCCTTTATCTTTCTCTCTTCTTTGCTTGAGTTGTCCCTCTCATGTGTGACAACGCCTCTTCTTCAACATTTTGATTTTCAAAAAAAAACATTTGTTGCCAACGAATCTTTTCTCGAAAATCTTCACAAACTTCTTTTCAAGAATCACATTCTGAACTTGAAACACTAATGGAACATGTTTCCTTCATCATGAATTCATAAAGAAAGAACTTGAGAACCTTCCTCTAAAGTGGGAACAAATTTGATCTTCCCCTTGCGTGGGGGCATATTCTTCCTTTCAAATTCCTTGATGAAGTGAACATCTTTCAAAAGGATTCCTCGATGATGAATCAATTTGAGAAAGAAAACACCAACTTTCGAGCAACGTGTCCCTTGAGTGGACCCCTTCTTCACGCCAGGGTTCCTGAGGGACCCCGTTGAAAGCTTTCCAATTTGTTGAAAATCTGCGCGATTGTCTACCTACGTGGCCGCTTTATGACATGTTCTATCTGCAAGTAAACATGTCGCTTTATAGGTGTGCCTGTGAAGCTGCTTTTTGACTCTGCAGAGTTCGCTTTTCTAGGTTTCCTCCATGTGAGAGATCTTGGGGGATATCTCCCTACAGATATGCGGGCCTATAGGGCGCTTCCTTTGAGCTTCCTCCATGTGAGAGATCTTGGGGGTGGCTCCCCTATAGGTTTGCGGGTCTGAAGGGTGCTTTTTCTTAGGTCTCCTTCATGTGAGAGATCTTGAAGGACACCTTCCTTGCAGGTTTGCAGGCTTGTGAGGCACTTTTCTGGCTTCCTCCATGTGAGAGATCTTGGGGGACACTTCCTTGCAGGTCTGCGGGCCTATAAGGTGCTTTTCTGGGTATCCTCCATGAGAGAGATCTTAGGGGTTTCCTCCTTACAACTTTGTGGACCTGTAAGGTGCTTTCATTCTTCAGCTTCATAGTTCTACGGGGCTATGAAGTCCTTAGCTTGTTCTGCACTTTCGAGTTCGCCAGATCGTAGTCTACTTCTTC
>VDFB02128241.1:0-16753 GCA_007258455.2 Sequoia sempervirens | reverse complement strand
GTCAAATTTAACTATTCCTTACGACCACTTTTCCATAACTTTATGATAGATAGGGGGTGGTATCAGGTTTGAGCATTTCCCTCTATAGCATCGTCTCCTCCCCTTTTACAACTAATCTTGTGAGAGGTGGTGCTCATAATCATTAATCAGTGGATTTGATATTATGAAACAGTACTATGCTACTTGCAGGACATCAGTTATGAACGTCGCCCATAGAGAGAACAATTGCAAGCCCCACAACATAGGGATCCATGAGGAGAAATCCATTCAACACGGTGGCGACAGTGATGACTCCCACAAGAGACCACCTGTGAACACCCAATGGTGGGCTTAATTGAGCCTATGGTCACCCCCGCTTTCTTCCTTTGCTCGAATGTCGTTCATAGCCACCTAAGTATGATAAAGCCATTTCCAGCTCAACCCACGGGTGCACATCACATGAAAGGCGAAAATTAGAGTGTCGGGAGGAAAGATTAGTGGCGATCTGAGTTAGAGGAGTAACAAACACTTCCCATTAGTGTATCCATGCTTAGTAACGTTGGTACTCAACCTGGTCTCATATTGAGTTTAAATGATGCTGGCGGGCACACGATGCTTCGTGGGCTCCGAATATTGATTATGCTTGCAATAAAAATTCCTCACCATGAGTCATGTCAACTTGTCCCCCACAGACACACCATTGTCTCACCCTCATCTCACTAATTATTATGAAATTATATTGAAGTGGTTCCCACCACAGTATACAAATCTTATGAATACAAAGATCAGTATGAAACCAATATACAACATCTATATCACCCTTGTGCATAATGAGGAGAGATTCCTATGGATACAACACTGACATAAGGTGGCTGAGTTGGGACGATGGAGAAATGAGTTGCAGGACCATATGTAGGTGATTCGTTACTGATACTTGCACCGAAATTACATTGTACCACTAGCCGCAGCTTTGATCCTCATAAAATATGTGGAAATCCATTAATCAAGAGTCCAGGGGAAGAAGGTTCATTATCGCTGTCGTAGAGGAGGCCTACTGAACATCATCACCTAAACATCTAGGTGTGATGTAGGATCTGCAACACACATTGACTTAGGGAATAGGAGGCAGATAGCCGTGCCATGAAGGCCATGAAGGAAATGACATAGACCAAGCAGCCACCTGCGTGATGGTACCTGTAGCCAAGGATGCCACAAAATATTAATTTTGATAAATATGCTTCCTTGGTATTTCTAAGAACCGATCAACATTAGTGTGGTGAGGCAATTATATTTAAATCATTTAATCAAGCACTATTATCACATATTTCTTGAGCTTTTTGGGTCTGACGCATGGGATTCGATCCAATTTTGTTTGACGCCCGATGGGCCTTGGTAGTAAGATGATAGAACAACATAAATCACCAAGTCCTGTTGCTTGTATGGAATTTTAACTACATCCTAGTAGTTCATGATGTCTTTTGGCGAGAAGAAATTTGCAAGCCGCCCCTTTCAAAGAAAGAAGTTGTTGAGGATGTGAAATCTTCTCTTTATCACACAACTATAGCCAACCCACTAATTGTGCACATACTGAAGTTGGGCCATGGAATCTGTATTGGTGGATTCCACACAAAGGGAAGCCTGTGGATGTAGGAAAGTAGAGTGTCAGGGTAGGGAGGCCGTTGGGGAAGTGGCATACAATAGACAAAGACCCACATAACGGGTCCTGCAACGAGGATGGCCTTTGGAATTTGGATGGAATTGGGTTTTTCCTACTCAAAATGAAATTGCATTTTGTCAGCCTTCTCTTTGTGCTCGTGTGAGATGATTTTAACCATTTCTAGATCACTTTGGTGGATCACACAGCCTGTGGAAGGAGGAAGCCCCCCCACTCTGTTGTATAGACAGCGTTGAATACAGTGGAACCTGCATGGATGGATTCCATCTTAATGGTTACCAGTTAGTACTCCTGTTATTACTTTTTTATTAGCATCAACAAGTTCTCCAGCCCGGATGCACTTCTCATAAACTACGTAGCCACATCTCTTGTACAATCCTTAGTAGTTAACATTCCATCCCGAACAAATGAAATTCCCCTAAGATGAGTTACCAGCACTAAACATATGTGTCTCTCACAACGTTGTTGGAAGTTTTAATATACGTGAACATTCTCATTCTCGTATGTTTGAATCATCATTAACTTGTGATGCATAGAAGACCACTCGCCTGACCCTCATCCACAAGCGGCTCATTAGTTTCTCGAACCCATGAGGCTATTTTCTTTTTATTCCCTTTAGAATTACCAGAAGCTTGATATAGATGTTTCTAAGATTATTTTGATAGATGCCATGATGATGGAATGAATGGGATCCCTGTTGTGAAGATGCTTTGGATCAAATACTATGGACCAACATATAAGCAATGCCTATGAGCGACTTGTAAGAGGAGAATTCCACCAATGTCCTCATGGGTCATGGATTCCGCAAGGGAGATGTGGGCCATCAGCTGAGGTAAAGCTATTCCTTCAACATAACCTCACATGCAAGCGTAGTTCCATTCTACACCCCCTCTCAAGATTTTGATTGAAGACTAGGATTGAGCTATGGGTCCATCATGATGGTTATATGATTGTCAATAGTCTCTAAATAAAGTTCACAATGGCTGACACATTTATTCTCAGAGACTTCATTTCACATTTCCTGAAAGACGACCCTTGCGTATTAAAACCCTTTAGCTTTTTCCATGACGTACTCTCCTTATCTTGACCGCCCCATCAACTATCATCGAGTGCACCCTTGACAACCTTTTAATTCTTCATTGATGTGGGAGGAGGGTGCACAATTTAATTAGGGATGTGGGTGGGTCATTATGGTAAAAGTTGTTGTGACAATGTCAGATGATATAGCAGCCATCAGTGATACCTAAACTTGTAAGGAGGAATGTCCTATATAAGATCCTTAATAATAGTGGTTTACAATTTTGGCCAAAATGGACACTAAAATTATTATTTTTAACTAAATCTCTTCACATTCGGGCATCTATAGCAGCTAAACCATGAAGAATTTGAAGATATGCAAACTAGAGTCTCTACTCACATTTTGTCTCAGATCTTGCAAAAATATTTTTTCAAAATTTTGGAATTAGATGCACTTCTTTTTCCATCTCCATTTTAAAACTATTTTTTTCAAAATAACATTTTTAAAAAGTGACGATACCCATAATCCATACTTTTTTCCATGAAGGATAGTACCCTAATTCTTCAACTCTTAGATTTGTAACTCTGATTATCTGAAGTGCTTCCACTTTGTTGTAGATGTACTCTTTTATTGAATATTTTTCTCTTTTTTAATCAAGTTTCAAAATCAAACCACTACAATTTATATAGCGCCGACCAGATAACGCCTAACTTTTTTGTATATATCAAAATTCATTTTATTTTTTTGTTGATCAAGGACTTCAATATCTGTGCACTCATAGTTTTCTATAATTTTTTTTTGATAATATGCTATTTTTCCACATGCAAACAAAGACCTTCATTTTCGATGAAAAACCTATGTTTAATAAAACGTTTCACCAAAATACATAATAAAACCAAAAACATATTAAAATTATATTCATTAGATAGCTCGTTCTCAGGACTACTTGATTCCAATTGGGTTTGTGAATATTCCTCCATTTTCATCCTCAAACCGAGCTCCGAAGTGCCAAAATTCAAGTTTTTTTTTGGTTGTAGGGGGGAATGAGGAATAAAGGGGGTTCGAATGAACCCTTAGGGGTTCAAGCGAACCCTTAGGTTTGAACCAGAACCCCTAAGGGTTCATTCGAACCCTAGTTCATCTCGACCCCTTTATGGTAGCTCTTTGCTGGATTTTTGGCAGGAAAGAATTAAAAGGGTTTGCCCAAACCTAGGTTCTAGCGAACCCCTAATGGTTCGATCAAACCAATAGGTTCGTACGAACCCCTAAAATCAAGTTTTTTGCCATGCATTCATTTTTGTGAGTTTTCCTTCCTAAATTCAATTTAAAACACTATTATGGCTTCACCATTAAGATCAAACCATTACATCCGCAAGCATCAACCCCTCCATTTCAGCGATCATTTTAATTTTAGTAAGAGACACCCCTAACTTGTGATACCTCAAACACTTGTTAAATTTTGTTACCCATCAAACAAGACGGGCCACCTCACAGATGTGAATGATGTGAATTCCACAATGCGAAGATCCACTTGGGCCATGCCACCAAAGGTGAACATGAAGGGGCAACCCTTTGCATCATTTCACCTGCAAACCACTCAACGACCCGTACCTATGTATCTTCTTTGTAATTCTTTGTGTTTGATTTCTCAAATTCGTTCACATCTTTTATAGCTCATCCTAAATATCCATTCTCAAGGCTTCAAAATTCACAATTAAACACCTTTTTTGGTGTACCCACTTCTATCTTGATACTTATCCTTCATGTCATCATTCCCGTATTGCCATCCCACTACTTGGATGATAATGTTGCTCGATCTCACTTGGAATTCCCACGCAGGATTATTGCTAAGTAGCACCAGGCATTGAATAGAATGTTGTTGGGTTGATTCAATAGGCAGCTAAGAAAGGTGTGGTGCCCGTATTGGTGGAATCTGCATAGAAGGTAGCACATTAAGGGATGAGGAGGCATTTTCAAAAAGCCAACCATAGTGCTTACGGGCCCCGCATGGGAAGAAGTGGGCAGATAGATGAGTGCGCGTGGAGGGCATAGGAATGCCGCTTAGGCAATGACCTTTATTTAAGGTGAGCCCGCAGTCGAGATCTGCAAGTGAAGATTCAATTAAGACAGTCAACAGAGGACTTGAGTGTTTAAGGAAGAACGGTGGTGGGCGGATGAAATCCCACCAGATGAGAACCTTCCTCGCTCAAGTCAAAATTTCTTTCCTTCTCATTTTTGATGCCTGTGTGTGATATTTCTTCCTTCATGATACAGTGTTCGCTCCCTTCACCCATAAATTGCTACTGGTTCACCTCTTATCATTACAAGCACAGACTAGCGAACGGTGTTTCCCTATGAGTCACTATTATTTTTCTCACCGCCTTGCACTCAATAACTTGCAAATAAAATACCACAGCCAGAGCATAAACCTCATAAAGGATGATCATTTTGGGTACCCACGAACTGTGTCCCACACTTAGTCCCAGATTTAATCATGGTAATAATCCTGGAGGGAAAAGATCGGATGGCACAGTTGAGTGTGATATCTTTGTCATAAATAGGCACCTAGGAGATCATCCCAAGAGAATATTATTCATATGGAACCATGATAAGAAGAAGAAATGATGTGGATTTAGCATTCTATGTCATTTGTGTAAGTGCAGTTTGGGAACAATGGCAAGGAGAACTGTGGAACTTGCGGAAAGGAATTCTATTATGAAGTGCATGGAGTGGAACAAAAGAAAGAAAAAGGAATCCCGCAAACGTGGGTCCACCATAGTTAACGAGCATCGAGTGAAAAGAAAATAGAAGCCCACAGGAACTAGCCCGTAAAGGCAAATGACTCAGTGAAACCTAGCTGGATGATTTTTCCCAATATGAAATTGACCATTTTAGGGATCATGGCTAACTTGGGCTTAGAAGCAGGGGTACACAATGCAAGATGAGAGCAAAGCAGCCCACAAGATGGGGAGCGAAACCGACCCATCAAGAGAGAAAAGAGGGGGGTCCCTGCCTTCGGTGGGGCAATTGTGCAAAATATGAACACACTCCAAGGAACTTTTCATCCATCCCTACACTCCAAGAGACCATGTAAAGAAATGAAATATTAGGTAATTGGATGTAGCAGTGATACAAGTTATAAATGAGTATCAATTGAAAGTTGAGCATGTTTCTTCACTAAATATATTTGATACTATTGCTACATTAGAGGAAATTTCCATGAGAGAAAATAGAAACCCACATTGAGAAAATAATAAGTTTAGTGACAATAATTTTGTGGGGAAGGTGACAAAGAGAAAGAATGATCTAATAAAATAGTGGGTACTAAAGAAGAAAAATGGGACAATAATTCATGGACATGTAGTTCCAAAGGGATAAATTTTGAATAATGAGACAATTAGTTATGCCCTAGCCATTAGAAATGCAATGTGTGGAAAAAAAGGAAGATGTGTGTGTGATTGAACAATCACACAAATTAATTCATAGAATTGCTTATGTAGGGTAGGTACATATTTATGATATCAAGGGTGAACAAATAACCGGTTCCTTTTTTAATTTATTTCACTCCTTTGTCTCCATCAGTTATTGAAAAGAATAATATTTTTTTGTATGAGAGTGACATAGACATGAATGCACCTAGTAATGATATTTTTGAAATAAAGTTGAGCATATTTAATGATTTTAAGCTTGGAGACCTTTCCCTTCAAGAGTGTGAAGATGGTGATCATGTGGATGCATATGAGACCCTATTTATTTGGTGTAATATTTGTTTTCTTCCTCATGAAGAGTATCCTTAAATAAGGTAACCATGTATTTTTGTTTCTATGATTGAAGAAGAGATGCATCATAGGTTTTATTTTAGAAACATATATGACACAATAAAATAGCCAAGTGATTTTGAAATAGAGAGATAATTTTAAGAATATAGTTCTTTGAATGAAGTGTCTCAAGATGATGATTGTTATTGTTAGTATTTTTTAGCTTCCCATTCAAATTAGTAAAGTTTTAATGGGAAATTGTTTGGTGGGGTATAATTTTTTTGATGTATAAACAACCCAAACAATACCTGCTTTCTAAATGAAGGATTTTAAGGACTAGTTTATCAGAATTATGCAACAGTGATAGAAAAATTGTAGTTCTGGAACAAGGTATGTGAAAATTGTCATTCATCTTGATTACAACAAAAAAACATATGCTTAAAACAGTTTTATTTAGTTATTTCATATTGTGTAATTGAAACAAGTTCAAATGAAGAATACACAAGTCATTACATGATATGGAATAGTTGATTTATTAAAAGAAATGTTTCTGTAATCCCACACAAGCCGTGGGAATGACTAGGTTGATTTAATTCAACAATGAATGTAAACCATACATCTGAAGATCAACTAAAGGAAAAAACACATAAGAGGAGGTCATGTCTATCATTGCCTTAAGGGTTGATGTAGGGTTGATCCTTCAATCTTCAACTTTATTTTTTGTATCTTCAACTCCTCTTGTTCTCAATTTCTAGATGCACCTGTAGTTGATTAAGAGGTTTTGTTAGAGCTCAGGGCATGAAATCCAATTACATGTTTCATCAATAGACATATAATTTGCATCCATTATTAGATTAAATCAACTCATTCATTGTCATAAATATAAATGCAAAAGTGCCAGATCAAATCATTAGAGAATCCTCAAATTCACTATTTTTATCTAACTTGTTTGCTTCATGTGCAGATACAGGAAAATTAATGTTGTTTTGTTTCATCAAATTAAAGCATGTGGGTTAAAATGTGGCTCCCACAAGGGTTGAGCCCAAAATGCCGAGTTTATCAAATAATGAGCTCATTCAAGCTTATTTAAGAGGGAAATGCAATATTAAAAGTCATCATATCAACATGATCATGGAATGATAGTGAACAAGCATACATATTAAGTTCACAAAGTATTTCTTCAAGGAGCAACTACAAAAGCTGAATGAAACAATGGTATTCAATGACAAAATGCTTAAATGATAATAATGACAGAACAATGAAAAGCTACAGGAAAATCAGTTTCAACATGGCAGTTAAAGAAAAACATGTTTAATGATTAAAGAATGAGTGAACAAAGTAGAATATTTCACTTGAATACAAAAATTGTATCGTCATAAGTTCACTTCAAGTAAACAATGCACCATAGTGTCTGTATTTTCAAATGAGGAATAATCAAACAAGCTCTAATGGAGATATCTAGAAAGTTGCACATATAATGATTTAAAGTTCCAGAATACCAAGGAATTACATGAATAACATAGAGAACACATTTCTCTAAATGCTACAGGGAAAAATGGAGAAACCCTCAAGCACTATCTAAATGGGAATATCCAGAATCATCAATATGGTCGCAGCCTACCCATGAAAATCTAAGTACATAATACAAGGTTTCTGCAAATTTCAACAAAGAGAAAGGCCATGGCCATAAAAGGAAGATTCAACCTAAAAATCAAATGCCTAGAATAGCATGGAGGTCGCGGCCATAAATTTGATATACAGAGGTTTTTGAAAGCGAAAACATAAAATTTCTCCAATATATTTTCATTCCTTTGATGTATGTTGAACTCATTTTCTTTCTAGTTGTGGCCATGAATTTGAAAAATAGAAAAAGAAGTAGAGATTTGAGGGCACAATGGCTTACCTTGTTTGTTTGCTGAGACAAAAGAATGAAAAGCCGTGATTTTTCCCATGTCTTCTCCAGGAAAAAACACTCAGAAATATGGTCTCCATGGCGGCCAAATAGAGGAGAAATCAATAGTAAGATAAAATAAAAGGAAAATTATTAGAAGTTTGCTCATAGTTGTGGCCTGAAAGCTTACAAAAGCTTTCAAAAATGGAAAAAAATTTCAAATCTGAAATAAAATCAGACTTACCACATATTTCTATGAAAAACTCCAGAGAATCTTCAAAGAACAACCAAAGAATGCATAAATTTTCAAGTTGCACTCGAACCTTAAATTCATCCATGGTGGCGCCCTCAACAACAACAAAAGAAGAAAATGAAATGGGAGTCAAATGTTGCTTGTAACTTTTGTGTTTAGGGTTTTTATAACCCTAAAAGAGGCCGATAAAGTAAAGGAATTTTTCCTTTGTTTTCTTTTTAAACTTTATTCATATGGGTTATGTCGTGGCATTTCATATGCCTTGTATTTCTTTTGTGTTCATAAGACTAAGTAAAAGTTAGTCTTTTGTATATCACTCTCATAGATATTTTGCATTTAAATTCAAAATTGTATAACTTTATTTAAGTGATGAAATATAAATCACTTTAAATAGAAGTTATTTATGAATGAAAAATAAGATATCATATTTAATTTCAAAGAGATAGTCAAAAAGGGAGTTGTTAAGAGCTTTAAAGCTTTTGCATATATCTAGGAATTGGTTGAAGAGATTGGCCAACATATGGAGTAAAAATAGGAGTTTTGGTCACTTAATTGAGAGCTCAATTTCAGTTAAGAGTCCAAGTGGTTGGAGTTTGACTCAAGGAGGATTTTGAGGTATTTAAATCCTCATTTCTTTCAATTTCAACACCTTTTTTGAGGGATTTTTAGTTATGCACGACCCTTTGGGTTGTTTTCAGATTCAACACTCCTTATGCATATTTTGAGGAGTTTCTTTCAATCATATGCCTGATTTGAGAGAAAGGTTGGAGTTTGACAGCACATCATGTCAATTAGAGCCAAAATTAAAATTTTGAATTCTTGGAGCCTTTTTGTATGTCTTCTTCTTCTCTCATTCTTTCACTAGTTCTGAGTTTGTAGACTGTTGGAGCAGTATATTCATACTTTGTAACTCATTTGCTAGGAGAATTAGAGTTATTTTATTTAGTATTTTGTCTTGAGATGCAAAAAGTTCTTGTTATTCAATAAAAGAAGCTTGTTTCCTCCTCAATTCTTCTTTGATTCTTGTATTGATTGTGAATTTCATGATAAAATATTGTGTTTTCCTTTATTTTTATCAACTTCCTTCAATATTGAATGAAAAGAATAACATGTTATAGTGTGGGTCTGTGAATGTGTTTACCATTATTTTTCATCAAAATTGTGAAAACATCATTGTTTTCCTTTTAAGAACAACAAAAAAACCCAAAACCTTTCATTAGAATCATTTTTAAAAATATGTGTAGCTAAGTTGTGAGATAGTATAGCTTCATTAGTTGAGTGATCTTGTGAGCCTTGGATGCATTGTCAAGTTTACCTTTGGTGTATTACCTGTTAGTAATATGTTTAAAAGTTATAAGTATATCCTTCTCACTCTTTTCCTTGTCATCATTTCAATTTTTCCAAGTTATCTAAAGGGGAGCCAGCCCATAATCTTGAGGTCTGCTTTCACAATAGGATACCCATAGCCTGAAATTAGTCCCATGTTGCATGGGATTGTTGAGTTTTCAACTTGGTATCAGGTGAAAATCCCTGTGACAACAGTTATGATAGTAAATATTGCATTATAATAAGTGATGGTGAGCTATGCTAGTTTTCTATTGTCCCTAAACTAAGTGGGATTGAATATGAATCTTTCCTTTGTAATGAAGGTGTGGTTTCTTGTATCATGGATGATAATGTTCTTGAGTTTGAGTGCTTCAATTGGGCCTATAATATAGAAAATTCTTCAAGTTGATGATCAACTGGCTACTCAAATTTCTTGTATAACTGAGATTAAGTTTTTCAATTTGAAATATTAGAGGATGAGTTTCATTCTATATATCAAATGGATGGAGAGGAATATTTTTCATTGCAATGTGAATTTTAGGTGCCTTCTTTATACCTCAATTCACTCGAGGCAGTCATTAGGTATGAAAAAAACATATCTTCTTTTGAGGTTGGCCTAAGTTTTCAAGTTGTGCTCCTAGCCACTTTAGGCTTCAATGATATATCATGGCTTGGTTAAGAGACTTATTTCTTATGGTTTCCTTGTAATGGAAAGGTTAATTTTGGATCATTTCTTCACTCTTTTAGAGGCAACCATAAGTTTTTGCATGCAAGAAAGAGGTATAATTTGTTGTAGTTGGTTGAAGGAGGAAGTATTGGTTGCAGGGGGATCAAATCCTTTAGTAGGCTTTTATTTGATCAAGGCAAGTGGATGTAGCAGCTTGCTCATGGCCATGTTCCATGGGTATTCATGCAAGGTTTGACCTAAAAAGTAAAGTGGTAAGCTTTATGTAGTCGTATCTTAAAATTTATTTTCCTTCATGTCATTGCTTGCAAGTTGATGTCATTCCTTGTACATATCACATTATTGTATATATTATTGTCTTTGTGTAGTCATGACCCTTGTTTATCATGACTAAGTGTGGGTTAGTCCCTACCTTCATTTTCTAATTTTGGGTTTTCTCTTAGAGATCTAGATTCTCACTATGCTTGTAAGAGATGCACACCCACAAATAAAGCCAGTATTGAGACTAAAAAATTTTATGCCTTTTTTCTCGAGTCTCTTCAATTGTATGTGTCATAGTAATATTTAATCCATTTTTGACAACCAATCTGAGATATCCTAATTTGGTACCCTAGATTTCATTTGGTGCCCAAAATACATAAGTCTTTCAAATTGTTTCTTTCCTAGTATTTTATTAATTGTTGAGTTTTTAGAGATTTTAGAGTTTCAAGGTCATCCATGCTTGAATTCCTTCCTTCCCCATCCTAAATCCTCACACTAATCTTTCCAAAATTGGCTAAGTTTTTGGTTTGTTATATTTTTGGATTGACAATTTTTCCCTTACTCTCATACCTCTTTTAAGCATCCTCAATCCCTCAAGTCAAAAAGTCTATTAAAAAATCCTAACTCCTTTATTTCTACTAAAATTTTAAATTTCCTCCTCCATCCATCACTTGGTCCCTGATTACTTGATGCCCCAACACCTTGAGGTTCTACCTTTAATTTGTTGATATCATCATAATTCTAGACTATCAAATTATCTCATTGTCCCCATCCCATGGAAATTTGTTTGAAAAAGGCCTAATTTCCAGTGATAAGGTGCTTTGTTGGGATATTGGAGGTAGACCTACCTATTCTCTTGATTTGATAGGTATGTAATTTAATGGGGGCCTAATGGCCCAATTATATAAAAAAATCATCATTGTTAAAGGTGTATGTTGAGACATTAGAGAATTTTGTGCTCCTCTCTACTAAGCATGATGGTAGGATTTGGCTTGATGTTATGTGTTGAAAAAACCCGGAGACTAAGAGGGGGCTGAATTAGTCTACACAAAAAACCTTCTAGAACAATATTTATTTATCACAATACAAACTTTAAATCCTTAAGAAGATTAGTAGCAAAGAAAGATGTAGTAGTTTAAACCTTTAACCAATTCAACAACTAACAACAATGAGAGATGCAACAATCCTAACCTTAAATAGAACAAAAACATTGATAAAAGAGAAAAGAACGCACATCCACAAGATGACACTAGATTTATGTGGAAAACCCAATGAGGTAAAATCGTAGTGAGAGTTAGCTCACAATATAAATGATCACTACCAAAAAGCACTTGAAAACTAAGGCTCACTACCTCAACATAAGATACAAAGGACTTGTAGGACTAAATAAAACACAACTTCAAATGAAAGATGGAAGGACCTGATGATATTCACTATCTCAGAGTAGGATACAAAAATTTTATGAGGGAATTTTAATATTTGTCAACATAACACTCTACTGGCTGAGGCATTGTAGAACATATGATATTTCCTATTCACAATGTAGCACCAACTCTATTGGATATTTAGTATGTTCCACACACTTTATTTTTCGTACTTGTCCACTCCTCCATCTTTTTACATCTGAAATGATCTTACATTTATATCCACCACAAAACTTCAAAACTTCAATTAGGTCAGCTAGAAGAAGATACACAATGAGTTCAACAAGTTAGCCACCAAAGCATAATGTTGTCCTATACCAATGATAGAGAGGACAAAAAAAAACCTTATTACACAGTCCAACATGATCTAAAACAATTCACACGCTAGTGCACATCAATCTATGTTGACATTAAAGGAAACATGAAATACATAACCAATCGGCCCTAAAACATTCCTTCAATTGAACTAACTAGATGTGGACCCAAATAGGATTGTTCAAGACCCAAATCTATCATAACCATCTTCAATTGTTGGTGCAAACTACCAAGCACATGGCATAAGTAAAAGAAGAAGCCTTGTTGGCCAGATATCTACAAATAACCTAAAAATCCAACTCAAGACACAATGCAACACTAAAGTGGCTAATCAACAACATACAAATCACCTGGGGATATTCCATGAACATCCAATAATACTTTTGTACACTTATTTTATATTTTCATGCCATCAATAGCCATCGTAGATAAAATAAGAATATAATACTTCATTTAGGAAGCATAAAATTGTAAAAGACATGAGATATGAAATTAATAGAAAAACTTGTGGACCATTTCATCACATGAAAGTGGAACTAAGACATTGCACAAACACTAAGAGAAAATTCACCAAGTTGTAGGAGCATAAAAATCTATACGGAGAAATGTGTAGCATTTCCCATACCAATCCAAACAACCAACAATACTGCCAACCATCTATAATTCATAGAAACCAGCTTGTTGACAACACAGGTGAACTAGAAATATAGGAGTGCAACATCCATTGAGAAATAACTTTGAATCCCAAACTACAAGAATATATCTTCAATAGTGGAGGAATGTGGAGCATTCTCCCAAGAAAACTTTAAAGTAACTTCTTGAACCATAAACACTTAAGCAACTTGTGAAGACCGAATCTTTCTTTCAACAACACATGCTTTATCAAGAACATCAGAAGAGAGCATAAGATATATTGTGGACCTTCAACAACATCTCTCCACTATAAAAAAATACTTCTAATGCTTCTAATCCTCATCTTAATGTTTTTAATCATCATCTTAATATATCATTATGAAACTAAATCTACTGACATAAATCATACTCAATGACATCCAACCATAAACTTTAGCAAACATCAAATAAGGCATGACATCCAATCATGAACTTTAGCAACTCTTCTTAGATAAGCCATGACATCCAACCATAAAATTCAACAAACCTTCCATACATCAATATTAGCCCATATTGAATGTTGTCAACAATGACAACCAATGCCAATTGCAGCAAGGAATTTAGTCCAACTAATGCCAAAAAACTCCCAAGCATCAACTCCTAGTGATGACATCAATGACAACCAACTGCCAACAATATCACACAAATATCCTCAAGTTTTGACATCAATGACAACAACTACCAAAAATATTCCCCTTTGGAATTGCTAGCAACACAATTGCTCACTCTCCCCCTTTGACATCAAGGAAAAAGGACCAAAGACCTACTTAGAACAGTACATTTTCTAACTTCAGGAACAAAGGGAAAAAGATCTTTAATTGAATTAGTAACACATTCTCCCCCTTTGATCAGTAACACTATTTCATAATTCTTGCACAACAGTATCAAAACTCCCCCTTACTACCAACTCCCCTTGAGTGGGAGCACACATCAATCTAGGAGAAAGGATATGTCATGATTTTCTCCTGTTGGAAAGATGTGCCATCTATGAATCTAGTTAGAACAAGGAGGAATAATAACCCCTAATTTCTATTGAAGATACTCAAAAGTATCCTTTGAAAGTTCCTTTGTGAATATATCTACAATTTTATCCTTGGTAGGAACATATTCCATTATGACTTCATGCTCTACAACCTTCTCTCTTAGAAAATGATACCAAATAGAAATGTGTTTAGTCCTTGAATGCATTATTAGATTCTTGGAAATATCAATTATACTTGTGTTTTCACACAATATAGGAATAGGTTCATCATAAAACACCTTCACATCCTTTAAGGTCTAATTCATATAAAGCACTTGAGTGCAACAAGATGTTGCAACAATGTATTCAACTTCTCCTATGGAAAAAGACATTAAGTCCTACTTTTTACTGAAAAAAGAGACAAATCCATCTCCCAAGAAGAATGCACTTCAACTTGTACTTCTTCGGTCATCCACACAACCTACCTAGACAACAACAGTATAGGAACTCAAAGAAAATTTATTTTCCTTTTTATACCACATGCCATAATATGAAATTCCCTTCAAATATCTAAATATTATTTTCATAGTTATTTTTAAATCAATATTGAAACAAATTGAGATATGTAGAATTTCCACCAGAGCTCATGCAACTGAATTTGTATATACACCAACCGACACAAGTTTCCAAACATATGCTTTAACAAATAGATAGGTATCTAACTATTTGTAGCACACTCCCATTTGAAACTATACTTGCGGACCCCCAAAAATAAAGTAGCATGTATTTAACATAGCTGAACATATCTATAGGACTGTATGGACAAGACATTCTTTCCTAAGGAACATGGAGAATTCCAATACGCCTTCATCATTACTTTACTCTACTAGAGCATAAACACTCTGTTACTTATAGTTGTTATACTAGAAGGTGTAAAGAATTGAGAACTTGGATATAACACCATATCTTGACCAATTTATCTTTTAGACTACAAGAAAAAACCCTTTCTTGCAGAGAGATATGGACCAAAATATCGTGAATCTCCACACATCTTCTACTTCCATCAGAAAATTCAACAAAGGTTCATTTATGCACAATAGATCTGCACACCAATTGATCTGATCTAAATATTATTTCATGTTGAAGATTTCAGTACCTTTCCATTTTTAGGGAGCTAAAAGATTCTGGAAGTGAAAAATCCCCTAGAGATAATGCACTATAATAGTTTGTCTTGAAATCTTGTGTAGAGTGCACAAGAGTGTAATCATCCTTCTTCTCATGATCATCCAATTCATTTCCCTTATTTTACTGATAGAGTGTTTCATCCATTTTTTGATTTTGAATAGATGGCTTCACAAAACCACTCCTACAATGATTTTCCTTGTGTCCCATCTTATTTCATCTACAACACACAATTTTGTGCTCTAGAACAAAGTTTTTCCTCCTCACTTTAGATTTGAACTGATTAGCCTTGTGACCATAGTTGTTGTAAACATATAAGCAATAACCATGAAATAAGACAGTATTGTTTCTATGATCTTCTACCCATGTTGCCATTTCTTCTTTGTCTAATTCTAAAATCAACAACCTTATGCCCAAATTTATTGCAAGAAAAATAGTAACCTTGAAGTGGTTGATTGAACATGGTAGGAGCATGTTGTCTTGCAGATGGAGGAATTTTGAATCCTTTTTGTTTCTGGATAGGGATGAATCCATCTTCTTTAATCTTTCCATTTTCAACATTCTTTTAATTTTTGGAGCCATTATTCTTAGTCTTTGGTACAAGATTTATCCTCCTTTGTTTTAGGCCTTTCAATTGATTTGGAGCCATCCTCAAGACCAGACTTCTTTCCTTTCTCAATTTGTTTATTTTCTCTTTTTAGGGAACTTCTCAGAGTGAGAATCTCTTCTTCATGTTTTAAGCATTCAACAACCTTTTTATTGAGCTTGAAATTAAATAAATTTTCAATCCTCTTGCCTTATTCAACCTTTATTTTTAAATTATAGATCATACCTTCTTCCCCTTTTTATCTTTTTCACAACTTTTACCTTCTTCTACTTTGGCTTTTAATTTGTCAATTTCTTCCTTTGACTTTTCAAGCAAGTTCTCATATTCTTGATTTAGTGCCTTTGCTTCATTCAAGTCTTTTAGAGAAAACTAAATTTTTTCTTCAAAACCTATTTCCCAATTATCTGAATTGAAGTCCCAACCTTCAGGTTCCATTGATTCTAGATTTGGATCATAAGAGAACGTGTCTTCATCACTCAAGGAGCTAGACTGCTTATATTTATCAACATTACACTTTTTGTTACACTAGTACAAAAAGAACAATATATGGTCATAAATAAACTACTAAAAATTGCATATAAATAACTAATTTTGGTCACGTGACCATTAATAGTTTATTGCCAGTCATTTATAACGCGCCCAAATTTATGACTAAACTATTTTAGTCATTTATCTAGTCATTGATTTGGTCATTAATTTATTCATTGATTTATTCATTGATTTAGTCATTAATTTAGTCATTGATT
>VDFB02128240.1:0-12677 GCA_007258455.2 Sequoia sempervirens | reverse complement strand
TAGCTCCCTTTATTGTTGAACCAATAAATTGTTCTTGGCACACTACATCTCACCTTTTTTTTCATATATATAATTTGCTTTATTTTTTGTGTATGTTTTCTTTTAAGTTTGTATATCTCTTTTAGCTTAAGGGTGCATTATTTTTTGTAAATTTAATTGTTGGGAGGTGAACAGAGAAAGTCATTATTAAAGCAACATTAAGGTTTCAAATACGCTAAGCATTCAATACTTAAATCCCTCTTTTTATTGTACATTTTTAATATATAAACTTATGTATCGATCTTAGGTTGCCAATTTTTATGAGCTCATTACAATGATCCATTGAGTTGATTCTTGTGATCTTTGATGCACATCTATGTTAATTACTGTTAAGAGTCCATATCAAGCGAGAAAATATTTCATTAAACTTTTCATGCCTTTGCTTTCGTGCATCACTATAATCTGTTTCTGAATGGAAATTTAAACTTCCAGTTCAGTAAAAATGCAACTCTGTAAAATTCTCTTAATTCGCAGGAACTGTAAGCATTGCATTTGACTTTGCAAGAAATTATATAAAATAAATCCATCCATTAATTCAGATTGGCTTGCTTAGTGCGGCGCGTGTTTGTTCATGCTGCTACCTGCACATTCTTGTACCTTGCATCGGAAGAACTATGAGTTAACCGGTTGAGGGACAACGAAGTGCTGATTTTTTCATGATGAACTGCAGTTTTGTGTATTGGAAATCATGCTACAGTGAACTAGAGTCTAAGGGTGAGTAAAGTTGTTGAGAAACAAAGAACTCTAGTTATGATGGTATGTGAGGCATCCATGCTCGGTGCATTCTAGGGGCTGGATAGCCGTTGCCTATAGCCACAGCCCATTTTCTGAGTTTTTTGATAATTTAATGCTCAAATCCTGAAGCCATGCTTACACGCGTTCTTCTACATGTTATTTTTTTTTTTTTTACCATCTTTTATCATTTTCCATGGCTGCTCCAATTCAGTAGTTCGGCCCCATGGAGGAAAAACTCGAAAAGGTGAACAGTCCATTTGTGCTATCTTTTACGCATTTTTCTTTCTTTTTGTGTAATGTTTTACCGTTAGTATGTTTTAATCCCTATTTTGATTTTACGAAATACCTGGCTCTTAGTATCAGTTGGGTTGAGCTACATTATATCTTACTTGGCTCATATGCGTCGTTTGAGTTATGTTTGTAGATTATTAGGAAATATAAATGAAAATCCAGTTTTAGTGTCTTGGAATTTAGCTGCTTTTTTGTATGATCAGCTACCCAGGGTTTATTATGTACTCGGGTAAGAAGGGTTTGTAACCATATTTTCCTTTTCAAAATGGATTTACGTTATGCAAGAACATATTGTTTGTATTGTATTCTGTTAATATTACCTTGTAAAACTTTATGATAGTATTCTTGAGTTTCTTTCTATGTTTGCTATTTCCAGGGTTGAGCATATTTATTCAAATTTGAGAACATAACTCAGGTGTATCATTTTAGATAGAAAAGCTTAATCTTATCTAGCGTTTCAGCAGTGTATTTTGGGGTTCTGGCAACTATTAGCCTTAATATTGACAATCAGCCAGTTTGTGATGTTTCTTGTTTTGGGTGTATGAAAAACAGATTCTACTTTTTCCTTTAGCAAATATCTATATAAGCTTTTTCGATTGAAGTCTATAATACTGTTGTTATTTATGAGCTGGTAGGAGATTCTGATCATTTTTTTTAGAAATTAATATGCATGAACTGTTTAATATATGCATATTAAATGCAAGTCTCCTAAGTTTGTTTGATTGCTGCTTGAAGCATGATAGGTATTTAAACTCTTCATTTACTGTTATTTTAGGACTCTAAAACATCTATAAAAATAGCCACCTCATTTCTTTGGTTTTTTTTTTGGAGAGAAGACAATTAAATATTGAAGAAGACTGTCATTTCAGAAATAATTCAGAATTTTCTGGTTGTGCTGATAGCCGAGTTCTAGTATTTTCTCTTATGACTTGTTTCTTTTATGGCTATTAAGGGATTTAATTTCTGTGACTGATGTGTAAACTGTAAGTAGTTCTTTTTCTGCTGTATCGATTGACATTCAACTGATTTAGAGAAAAGGATTAGATTCAAAATCTTCATAAATATATATTTATTCTATAATATTTATTTTTAAAATAAAATATTCTCAACAATTGAAGAGCAACTTCCAATGGATAACTGTGTAGAAAAAAATTGCTTCATAGGCAGGGTAAAACGTTAAATTCAGGACATTTGTCTGGGATGTTTTTCTTCTGTGTGATATGCTCCTCCTACCTCAGATCTATCCTTTATCGATGTAAGGTACAGCTATATGGTCCTGTTTTCATTACCTCTTTGCAAACATGGAGTCATGCCAAAAGCCACAATAAAACATTCTGTAAAGCAAAATAGGATTGTGAGTTTCTTGATGAGAGTCAAGCCACTTTACAGATAATATGAAATCAAATTAGTGTTTTAAAGCGTGTCTTAAGTAAATCTAATTAGTGTTTTATTTCTTTAATATTTCTCTGCCTAGTTAGTGTGCAGAGGGTTGCTCCCCCAGCTGGCTCTTTAGCTATTATTGTGGTTGGTATGATAGTCATGGGAGTAGCAATATGCTTTCTTCTGTTTATATCTGGTGGTAGACATGCCAGATTCCTTGAAGGTGACAAAATGTAAGATTTGAAACACTTCTCAGTTGATTTATAGTTTTTTCAATGAGAGAAACTTTATCCTTTGATTTTTAGCAATACATTTATCTACGGGTCATAGTACACTTAAGTTTTTATGCTGCAATTTTGGTTGTCTACTTTTTGTTTGCATTCTCATGGGTATTGTTCCACTTAGGATTTTACATTTTAAATTCAGGCTATCTAATACATACTTTTGTTGCTTGGCACAAAGCATTTGATGTAAGATTTTGTTTGGTATTTCATCTGAATTAATTTACCATAACCAATAAGGATTAGCTTAGATTTGCAACTTAGATTACATGTTCTTCTCATTTATTTATGGCCTTCAAGCTTCCACGCAATAAGATCTGTAAACAATTAGCATTTGGGAGTAACAATCAACAATTACAGGTTGTCATTATGCTGTACTCAGGATGCATGCATAATAATAATTATAATTAGGCAGAATGTGTCTTTATGTCATTGATGTAATGATTCAGATTTATATACTTCCAGCAACTAGCAACAGGTTTGAATCTAGATCCACTTCTCTTATGTAAGATCTTCATCTTTCATCTATCAGTCTTGGTGAAAGAATAGTTAATCTGGAAATTGATTTCTATCCCTATTTTGTTGAATCTCTAGAGAAATTGTGTTTATTTTGATGGAATATCTTAAATGTAATTATATATTAGATAAGTGACTTGCTTTTAGCTTAGATTTGGTTCATGATTCCAGCCCTATTCATTCTTATTTGGTTTATGAACGTTGAATTGAAATTAATGAAAGAAAGTTCTTGGGAGATTAATGAAAGAATCAAAACTTTTGTTTTAGGACTGTATGTTATTGATATGTCAAAGGTAGAGCCCAAGAAAGTTCTGTTTTTGTAGATTATCTGTTAATGGCAGAATTTCTTAACCTTGGTTATTTAAACTCTTAGTGACCTCGTTGATCGTGTTTCTCAATATCTCAGAAATAGATTGCATGGCCGAAGTTTTTAAAACACCAAACTCCACCTTGGCAGAGTGCATAGTCCATAGAAGGATCTTGAAATTATAATTAATAATTAAATCTTATATTTGAAATCTATTGATATAATTTATGCATCAAATGGTGAGCCTTACAATTTCCTTTTTTCTTTTAGATAGTTTAATATTTGGATGCACAGGTTTCCAAAATGAGCATTAACTGCATATTACTTGAGGAGAAAGAATTGACAGTTGTGTGTATTTAGACTAGAAGTTGTACACTTGTTTGTATCTTTGGACAAAAGAGTTGGAAGATTACATAAGGTCAAACTATTAAATGTGAGGACAAGTACATAATATTTTAGTGTGTAATCTTTATTAGCAATAAATAAGATTGACTTAGCTCTTATGTGGAACTGGATTTTGACTATTATTATTTGTATTTTTTTAATGAGATGGTGAGTAGTTGTACACAATTTGGTATATTAATAATGTGTTGGGATACATTATGATTGGTACTTTTAAAAATATTTATTGATATTTTTATATTGAAACAATAATGAGAATATGTTCAATTGATGGATTAATGTATGACAAGTACCCTCACAAATATTAGTACATGCTCAACTACTAGGTCCTGTCCTCTAGTTGTTAATTGTATTTTCTTTGGCTGCTTTACATTTTAACAGATAATAAATGCGCCGGTATTTTTTTGTGCAGTAGGTTTACGACAACACTTGGTTATTCGCATCCCAAATGTATATTCGTACAACCAACTCTTCAGTGTTATTTGCAACAGAGAACAAGGTTGAGATCAAAACAAAAATATAAAAATGATTGTAAGTTCAGATTGAGTCTTCTCTATCTTTATTGATTTGAAATCAATTGATATCTCGTTGTTGGAACTTCTAGCAAAAGTTGTTCAAAGTGGGGCCTAGCAGAAAATGTAGTTATTCTTCAAGAGACTCTAATGCACCTAGTTCTTCTCCGAGACACCTTGATACACTTTGTTCTTCAAGAGACCTTGAAATAGGCGAGCTGGAAGGAAATTATTCTCAATTTTGCGACAAAGGTGAATTTTGAAATTTAGATAGCATTTTGTTGATTTTTAGCCTAATAAAATTGTCGTTTTTGGATTTTGATTGTGTATGAGTTTTTGGCATCAATGTTTTGGATCACACTCCTCTAGCTCTCTTCTATCTTGATGATGGATAATAGAGTGTGATCCAAAACGTCGATGCCAAAAACTCATAAACAATCAAATCCAAAAATGACAATTTTATTAAGCAATATGGATTGTGGAAACTTGATATCATTGATTTTCAACCTATGACATACTTTTGTAGATCATTTGTCCACGGGGCCTTCAACTACTTCTGCATGGACTTTTAATTTTTGCATACAACCTTATTAGGAGTAGATTGAAGATTCCACACGAATAGCAGATCAATTAGAGGGCATTAGAAAGTCTCATCGACTCTTTGATTATGTCAGAATAGGAACCATTATTCTCAAGGTGGTGGCAAGCAGTGTCCACATTATCCTGCTTTTATGTAGCTAGGAAATGACTCAAAGAGAAAACATAGTATTTTTTATTATTGTAGTTTTTATTATTACATTTGAAGAACTTATGTTGTTTTTAAAAGTAATCGAGGAATTGAGGAGTTCAAGGAGCAATCCATCGGACAATATTACAAAATCTCAAAAGTGGAAAGCTTTCACTTCCCTATTCCTTCAGCTATACATGTAATGTTTTTTGTGATAGGAGCAATTGCTTTCGGAGGAGACTAGGGTCGTCTAATACATTTGGAAGCCTTTTGGGTTTTCTGTTGTATATTTGTGGGAGATCTTTTGACAGAGCTTATATATAAATTGGATTGTGAAAGACACTTTCTATCTATTGCGTCAGAGGATTTGTCAAAAATACAAATTGTTGTTGTCATATTGCGATTGTTTGATGGGTGTTTATGTTGTTGGTTGACTATAGAGATCTAGCAAGATTTTTATTTTCCTTCACATATGGACATTAATGCCTATAACAAGCTATGCCAAGAGAGAAGCAAGTGAGTGTTCATTATCACAGTAGCTGTAGCAATATACACACTCATCAACCAGTTGCAATATAACAACAACAATTTTTATTTTTGGCAAATCTTTTGATGTAATAGATAGAAAGCGTCTTTCACAATTCAATTTATATATGAACTCTGCCAGAAGATCTCCCACAAACAACAAAAATACACAAAAGGCTTCCAAATGCATTAGACGGTCCAAGTCTTCTCCAAGAGCAATTGGTCTTGTCACAAAAATCATTGTATGTATAGCAAAGGGAATAAGGAAAGTGAAAGCCTTCCATTTTTGACATTCTGTAATATTGTCCAATGGATTCCTCTTTGAACTCTTCAATTCTTCGATTACTTTTAAAAGCATCATAAGTCTTTCAAATGTAAGTAATAATAAGAACTGCAGTAATCAAGAGTTTTGTGTTTTCTCTTTGTGTCATGTTTTGGCTACATAAAAGTAGGGTAATGAGGGCACTACTTGTCACCACTTTGAGAAAAATGGTTCCTATTCTGACATAATCAAAGAGTTGACGAGGCTTTCTTGTGCCCTCTGATTGATCTGCTGTTTGTGTGGAATCTTCAATCCACTCCCAATAAGGTTGTATGCAGTAATTAAAAGCCTTTGTAATGAGAATAATCCAACATAACCAAAATAGAGAGTTTGAAAGCATTGATCCGTAACTTCCAAGGATAAACTCTAGGGTACAGCTGCTAGGAACATGTGAAATATGGTGCCAACTTGGGTCCTCCCACATCCCGTATGGAAAAGGTAAAGATCGTCAATTCTCTGTGCTTTAATAAAAAGTCAACCAAGTGTTAATTGACTGTTGTAAGACAATTTAATTTTTCTTTTTGTTCATATATTGCACCTGCTTTCTCTTTTTCTATATTTTGGAAAGCGAAAAGAGAATTTACAGAATTTCCACACTTGTACCCAATTCAATCATGTGACACATCCGTTTGTTTTCTATTACCACAAAATTCATTTGTTCCAATTCATTAACAACTACTTTTGCTGACAAAAGGCCCTGCAAATTACGTACACAAACGAATACAATAATTCTCTCATGGAACACAACAGCTGGAGTTTCTCCCCTAATGCCAAAAGCAAAATTGTTACAAAGATGTAATTTGTTTAACTCTCATCCTTCTTTTCTCCTTGCCTTTTTTTGGCTGTATGTTGTTGTAGAAACTAGTTCTATTTACAATGTTTTTTCCCCTTATCTGGTCTTAGAACTTCTGTCGCAATTATATGGCATATATGGTTTCTCTGTGTTCAACCCACAAAATCAGATTATTCATTACTGTACCTAACTTTAAGGAGTCAAGTCAAAACTTGAAGAATACCTCCGAATTTTGTTTTGAAAAAGTAAGTCTTTGCCCAGAATTATTCAAAATGGTGGTTATTATGATATGGGTGTCCACATAATTCAGAAAATGGAGGAGCTGCTTCTTGTTGAACATACACTAACATACTCTTGACTCCTAAACTGTCATGAACTCCTTCTCATATTAGGTATCTATAAATTTATCCAGTTAGTGACAAGTTTAAAATCTGTTATTGTCTGTAAGTTTAAAATAGAGGATAGGTAGGTGAGGAACAAAATTACTGTAAGAATAGAGATAGTCCTATCTATGGAAAATTTATTCAAGGAACTAGTTTATTGAAATCAAGGTTGAATTCCCATGTATGAATTTCTGAGCAGACAGAAATTGGACATTCCATGTTCCACTAGGACGATTCTACTATTTATCCCTTATTCTTGTTTCCCGGTCCCTGTTTCCATGGTGTTGTTCTATATATATGGTTCTTAGGATTCTGGGGGTATTCTTAGGCTTACCATTTTCACAGGACTTCGGTGGATGGAATATAGGTAATTTGCTCCTAGGATGTTAGGATTTCTTTAAGATGTATTCTTTGTAATGGTTTGATTATTTTAATTGGTCATTGCTTTGGTTTATTGCCAATCCTTTTGGACACATTGGTAAATTCTGACATTTGTATTGGTTGAGGTTCATTCACCTTGGCATAGAGCATCTCTGAGTGTTGAGCCAGTGCAAAGTAATTCTTTTAGTTTTAATAGAAGATAGATGCAATGTTGAGCATTAAGATTTGTGAGTATTTTCTGTTCAACTTAATATTTACAGCAATATATGTTTGTAGATCAACATTACTCAAATCTGCTGTTTTGATTGAGTTTTTCATTTTAATCTATGATGCAATTAGGTTAATTTTCTGAGTGCAAAATTTGCTTACCATGGTCTGAAAATTTAACAAGCACAAAAAATTTGAGTGCGTGCTTACTAGGTGAAGGTGTAACTGTTTAGTGGAAGATGTGTAATGGTTAAAACCTAGTGGAAATTTAAAACCTTAGGTGGTGTGTGCAAGTGTAATGAAGAGGACAAGAGGGATGATGCTTGTCACTGGAATACTTGGGGGAAGGACAATAGAGATCGAATGGATTGATAAGTAGAAAGGAATGAGAAGGAATGTGGATCTCAACTTCTAGGCCTTTGGGAAATAGTGGAAGATGCTTTTTGAACAACAAAAATAGAGCAATAGGCAAATAGTGATGGGAAGGGTGAGACAAAGGAAATGACACTTATTGGGAGTATTTTCAGCAATAGAGTGTGTGGAAGATGGCGAAGATGAATTTGGAAACAAAGTTGCAGCAATGGATTCGAAGAGTAGAACATAATGCCTGCAAATAGAGAGAGAGAGAGAGACCATGAGGGCTAGAAGTCTCCTCAAAATGAGAGCTAGGGTAAACTTATATGATGTATAGGGCCAAAGGTCCAATAGAAAATGCAGGGCATCATTAGGTTTAGGGTTTTGACCATTTGTGAACCCAAAATTTTGAATTTTGAAGATGGAGACTAGTGTCAAGGTGCAAAAGTGTTATCATCAATAGCTTCCATATGCAAAAGTATCTTTAAAGAGTCAAGAGTTTAGATTTCTGAGGTAGGTTTATGACAACTGGGATAGCCTAAAAATTTCTGCAAATCATACTAGTGACAGGTTTAGGCTGAGAAATGAGGCAAATGAGTCCTGTGCATGTATACGAATGTACACCAAAACGAGTTCAAAATCATAAGGTGAAGATTGTAAAGTAAATGAGGCAATTGTCAACCTTACAATCATAGAACTTGTGGCCACCGAACCAAAATACGGAAGTGATTGTAGAGAGAAGTACAAGCCAAGCAAATGAAAAGAACACGCATAGAAGGATAGCCCTTGCCATGCTGTAAGATTTGGCTTGTCAAGAAGCTTGCACATGTAATGATATAGAGGATGCATTCCTTACATGCCCAAAATAATTTGGCCTCTCTGATAACAAAAATAAATGATGAACAAAGATGGCTATTGTAACCATGAATATGGCTTATGCCATATAATTTATTAGAAATAGATTTCCTCCAATAGTTTAATAAAATATAAGCATTATGTGGGCCCTCAAAAATTAAGTGAAAAACCAGCTAATAAAAGCCCAAAGTCAAACTGATGGCAGTGAGTTGAGAATCAGAAGATTATCCAAACCATCCCAAGTCTTCTGCCTCTCCCTAACCAAAGCTGAGAATGGGGGTTGATCAACTCCAACACTGACTAAAAGATCAGCAACCTTATTGCATTCACCAAAATAGTGAATAAAAAAGTTATCTTCGATGGACTTTCAGACCATTGTAGCATTATACTTAATGGTAATGGCATGACAAACTGAAAGTGTAAATGGAATTCAATTACATAATTTAAAATGGGAAAAACACAGCAAATTATAAAACACTAAAGTATTCAAAAAAACATGGAAAGAAAACTGCAATTGTTATTTCATGCCAAATAGAGAGATTAAAAAGAGAAACAAAATCCAAACTTAAAGTATCAGATATAAATGAAGATTCAATGTTACTATTTACCCTCAAATTCTCCTTATAGGTTTTTCAGTTGTACAGTACATATTGTCATATACAAAAAAATGGTGACTAGAGATGTGAAATGGAAGTCAATGCCCGTGTCTACAACCATTTGCAGCATGAGTACATCCGTGATCATCCATAACCTCATTAAAGATATCCAAACCCTCTTAACTAAATGAAGACTTTTCCTAAATGGCTGTGGTCTGTTCTAAATTGTGATCAGGGTTTAAGCTCAGAAAAATACATGTTGAAAAACCCTACCTTTGTTATGTAGCTACTAAAAAATGCATGAAACAAGGGTTTGCAGGAGCAATGTAGAATGCATGCTGCTGTGCCCTATTTTGATTATCACAAAATTTCTGGTTTGGTGTTTATATTTGCTTGGGAAAGTCTGAAGAATTGTTTAACTGCTGTCTGAATGTGAATGTGAATATCCAACAAACTTCTATTTTTCCAACTTGGACATCCATTTTGCTCAAACCCTAAAATAACTACTGAGGAATAACTATAGGCTTTTTTGTAGCCCAAGTTTGAGGCTAGAGAGAGGCATTTGATTACTGCTGCTTGTTCCATTTCATTATTAGTTTTAGTTCCTAGAAAGTAGAAACCACTTTCAAGAAAAAAGCATTTAAATCACAAACACCTTCTTCTTCCCTAGTTGATCCATGATTATCGCTAGAGGCACCATCAAAATTGAATGGACAAAAGCTCTGCGGGAGTTTCATTTGTTGTGAATCTTTATCTAATTAGTTGCTCATCTATTACCCCATTAATGGATTACTGTAGAGGAATATTACTGTCATGTACATATTATAATGGTATAGGACATTGAAATCATTCACGTGGGCCTGGATATAAATTTTAGGAACGGGAGAAGATTGGTTTTTTGTCAAAATATCCCAGCCATCCAATTGTTACAACTCCAATTCCCAATTGTCAAACCCATATTATAAATATTTCACTCCATGGAGTAAGGGTCATGTATTGAAATCCAATTTTTTTTATGTGGCTGAAGATGTGTCCTTCAAAGCCTAAAATTTCCAAGGAAAATAACATACTTCTGGCTAAGGTGATGTCAAGTGTGAACCAGAAAGTGAGCACCTTTAATAGTCTAGATTAGAAACACATTTGTAGGTTGAGTCTCCATCTAGAATTTTTTGAGTATTTTCCCATCCGGTATATGTTTCATTGGAGCCTTGAATGCCTAGGAGTGTTACATAATGTGGAGCTAACTGTGGTTATTTATACCCCTTAAGGATATGTTCATGTTGTTGATATTGGAGGAAAACATGTTGTATTGGGTGTTCAGTGGTTGTATTTTTTGGGAACCTACTCCATCAATCACCACGAGAGGTTATTGACATTCAAGTGAAGGGATGATGAGTATACTATTACATCCTTATATGCCTGAAGAAAATCTGAACTATTGATTCAAGCCAAATGGACAATATTCTAAAGAAAGGTCATTTCCAATCTATGGCTCACTTGTTCATTATGAATTTGATCATTCTGATCCACACAGGCAAGCTACAAAAAATTCATAATTACTTTGCATGTACAAGGTAGTGTTCCAAGATATACCAAAGTGTTTATGACCAAACAGGCTAGCTCATATTATTATTGAGCTTGATCCTGCCCTAGGCCCAGCAATGGTGTATGGCTGTGTTGATACATGTGCTTTCAGAAGTCAGAGACTAAAAGTCTTATACAAGAGCTATTGGATGCAGGGATTATTGGTCCTAGTAGGAGCCTTTATGTAGCATTGGTGGTCCTAGCTAGGAAGACAGATGGGTCATGTTGTCTTTGTATTGATTATAGAACACTCAATGAAGTTATTGTTAAAAAATAAATTCCCCGTGCCCAAGATTGATGATCATCTTGATGAGTTACATGGGGCAAAGTAATTTTCAACAATTAACCTCTAATCGGGATACTATTAAATACCACTCTGTCTATAGGACTAGGAGAAGATAGTATTCATAAGTGATCAAGGTCACTGTCAATTCTGGGTTATGCTTTTTGGGCTCTGTTTAGCACCTGCTAGATTTCAATCATTGATACAGAGCCCTGCTAGATTTCAATCATTGATGAACAAGGTAAACATGTTCTTGTATTTTTTCATGTTATCCTTGTTTATAGTAAATCTGTAACATCCCATCTAAAGCATTCAAGCCTTGTGCTCTATATTTTAGCTGAAGAGAAATTGCATGCCCAAGCCTCTTAGTGTGAATTTTCTAAGCCATTTTTAGAATACCTGGATCATATTATTCTTGCCAAGGGAGTGTGCACTAACCCAACCAAAATAAAGGTGATATGCTATTGGTCCTTGCCTAGGTCATTTAAGGAACTTCAGAGTTTCCCAGGCTTAGCAGGTTTTTATTAGATGTTTGTGAGACATGTCTCTACCATGTCTTGTCCTTAGATTGACCTCGCAAAAAAGGGAATCCTTAAATTGGTCAATGAAGGCATGATTTTTTTCGACAAGCTCAAGTAGGCTCTTGTTAGTGTTCCAATCTTAGAAAATCCCAAAATTTCATAGGCATCACTAAAAAGCTTAATTGTAAGGAGGGGCGAATGTCAACATAGCAAGGAGATCTTGTCCAATCTATAGGCAATGGCTTGAAGGCATATATTTTTGTTTGAAAGCAAATTCTTTATTAAAATGTACCATTTCAGCATCAAGCTCTTGTTGACACAAGGCTTTCCTACAAAGGCTTAACAAAAGTGGATTAGTAATTTGCAGGCATATGACCTTGAGATCTTTATAAGAGGGGGAAAGAGAATGTTGTGGCTTGACGCCTTGTGTGAAGAGGTGTTACCTGTCTTTCATTAGTTAATTTTCTTTGCTACAAGATCTCCTTTAAGATTATTTATGTGGCCTAAGGAAAGTCCAACTAAGGCAAGAAATTGTAGAAGCGACGAAAGGGCGTGGTTAGTCTGCAATGGCATCATCCTCTTCGGAGATTGTATTTATTCCAAACATGGATTGTCTTTGGTTTGACTTTGAAAGGCACTCTAGTATGGGCACAAGTCCCCATCTCATGCAATGTAAGTTTCCA
>VDFB02128239.1:0-27292 GCA_007258455.2 Sequoia sempervirens | reverse complement strand
CACAACTAGAGATAACTGGATAGCCTGAGTCCATGTAAATAGTGCCATATGAGGAGCCACCATCGACAAAAAGATTGGTAGGCATTCATAATCCTCTTGGTTTTATAGTACATGCAACAATTTTGAATTTATGGAGAGAAATACAAAGAAGAGAGGAAGAATGGAAAAAGGAAAAACAAAAATTGAAGGAGGAAATTCAAAAGAAGGATGAGGAGATAGAAGATAAAGATGCAAAAATTGCCACCTTGAAGCAGAGGGTGGATGATATGGTAGCTTTAGCACCATGGATTTTGGAATTTAGGACCCCTCCAAGGGTCTATGTTCTACTCCTGAAAGAGAAGTATCTCTCTTTTAAGCTGTCAAGGATTGCCTTAGGTTTGAATCCTTCTATTGACACCCCTATGGAATTTTTCAATGCTTATAGAATTGCCTCCCCTAAAATGAAGAATTTGTTGTGTGAGTTTTATTTGCATAATTTTGTTGTAACTCAAGACCATGATTGGAACCCGCTGTTATATGTTGGGGATGTCCAATTAAGGGCATTCATGTCTTGGGTACAAAATGAGATTAGTTGGGGACAACAACATGGAGCTTATAAGCAATTGGAGTATGATATCCCTCTGCTCGTTAGAGATGAATCAAACAACCCAAGGGATATTTATAGAGAGTGGCACAAAATGCTTCTCAGACCTAACTATGGCAACATGATTATGCCTTGGATTGAGGTAGTTTACAATGAGTATGAGGTAAAGACAACAACACAAGAGAAAACTATGAGAAGATGTCTATCGCAAAGATGGAATAGTCTATCTGATGAGCTGAAGCAGGTTGAGCCTCATTCCATCCACAATTGTGCTACAACACTAAAGAGGATTGATAGGTATATTCAAATTGGGAGAACTCAGGGGTGGTCTTGGCTTCCCTTGAGTTTCCAACCACCCATGCTCATGTGGCATGTGCCAAACTTCAGATTCTACCAACTTGACATTGTTGCAGAAAGGAAAAGATGGAACATATTTGATAGATTGGGAGGATTTTATTGGGATCTTGATTCACACACTACAACCACTAATGTTGGACAACTATCAATTGCAAATTTCAGAGCTTTGATCAAGCAGAAGAATAACCCTTCCCCTACTGGAGGACCAACAAAACATTAGGTTGAGGCGAGTGATGAGCCTAGTTTTTGGTCTAATTTTGGGTAGAATCTATAGTTTATTTGTTGATAGATGTCATTGTTAAAGTCGGTATTTTCATAATGTTTCCCTCAAACCATTGACATTGGACTTAATCCTATCTCTGTAAGCTTTAATGACATTTGGCATAATATGTGCATTATCTATATTGATTTTGCATGTGTTTAATGAATGTTCCTTATAGTGGTTATAGATGTGCAGTTATTATGCGTACTAACCTTGCTGTGCAGATTTAATATGCCAAGTTGAGGAAGACACCGCTAGCTGGGCATGCACCATAATGTCCAACAAAGGAATCGCTCCAAGTCAAAGACAACCGACGACAGAAGATTCTTCATGCAACTGAATGTAACCACCTTGTAGTGGACTTTAATGATCAAGCATGCACAGGTGTTACTACTGAGCTGAATATGCATTTGGACCTGCATGTCTGATCAGATTCCATGCACACGTAACTGCCATCACTCCATTTCCTATGTTTTCCCTAAATGGCATCCTCCCAGTCGTGGAGTTGACTGCCTCATTTAGATGATAGTATAAATAATGATCTGATGCTCCTTCTTTAAAGGTTGCACAATTTGATATTGTACTTGCACTCTCCAATTTTTAGTAATACAAATACATTACTCTTTTGTACTCTTGATTCATAGTGAATAAAATAAAGTTTTGAGTTCGAGCATCTGAGTCTTCATTAGTTTTAGAGGATACTTATGCAAGGGGGCCCACTTGGTGAGTAATTTGTCTTCTTAGTTTAACATTAGTTTAGTATTACTTGTTGTTAGGTACTTAGTTAGAAATCTGACACCAACTGTTCCTGCAGCCACTAGAATTTCATTTTGTGACTATTCCTGCAGCCAAAGCAGACATAGCAATGTCTTGTTTGTTGCTTATATTTTCATTCTTGTTATGCATTTCCACTTAGCATAGTCATTGATTGATGTTCAACATTTGTTTCATTCCTTTTCAAGCAATTTACTTTCAGTATTGTGTGTTCCTTAGTTGTAGAATATAATGACTACTTTCAGTTCCTAGTGCACATACTATGCTAACCCATTTCATGTTCACATCCCTGGGTTGACAAGTTAAATTCACCTTCATGATGGTTGAAATGGCTATTCAGGTTAGATGTCCAATCTATGAATCATGTCTGTAAAGGCTTAGTTATTAAGATCATTGTAGGAGGCCAACAACCTCTATTTCCAACAATCTCTATTTATAATAAGTCGCTCGATTGGATCCCTTTATCATTATTCTTCATGGGGATGACTCCAATGCAATCGATTTTTATTTTATATGTATTCTACCAGTTTTCACAAAATGAGTGTATTAATGGCTTTATTTTAATTATTTTACTAAGGTCGCTATATATTATTTAAAAAGTTTAAAAATCACCCTAGTGTTATAGCTCATCGAAATTAGAATGAACATGTGGATGGATAAAATAGGGACCTTGCATGTCAAATTATGATTATTTTAATTAAAAGGTCCTTTTTGAAGCTAAAATGGAGTTTTAATTAAAAAGTGAATTTTAAAATTATAAGCTTTTGGAGAGTTTGGTGGAAAAAGTATAAAAAAAAGCATTTGAGGGGCTCATTTGGACATGAAGATTATAATATTTTCCTCTGATGAAACCTCTTGGTTCTAGAAGATTAAACTTGGTTCATCTTAGCCTTCTTTAGGACAGAGACCCTTTTGGAGAAGAATAATTGTGGTGGTGAAAGATTCATCTAGGTTATTATAGTGTGACTCATTCAAAGACAATTTGTGTAGGGAAGGAATTAATGGTGGAATCATACAGATTTCACATAGAGCTGAATGTTGCTAGTAGTCTCATTGTAGGGATTGTGCCTTGAGTTTATTAGCATAGTTGAAGGATTGTCGCAGAGAAATTTTCCAAGCAAATATAAAGTTTATTTGAATGATAATTCCACAGAGATATCTAAGCACATTTTAAAGAGTTAAGTGTAGAAATTGGGAGTGTTTGAAGTGGTTTGCCACTTTGTAGGCCATACATTTTGGTACAACAAGACATGGAGCATTTGGAGGTAAAAAACCTAGGGTGTTAGATTCCCTTGAGTGTATTTGGAGACATTTCATATTGAACTATTGAAGATTGATACTTTAGGAGTGGAACAACTAGGGTTTGGAGGGTTTGTTAGCACATTTCTGGAGCTTTAGTTTGTTGTTGTAATGAATTTTTAGAAATGTGCATGGCATTAGCAAATGGGTATGTGTTGTTTTCCCTTTTGATGTGATTTATTAATATGGGTATCTTATAATATTGTTATAAATACTATTCACCCTACTAGGTATTGCTAAATCTCGTCATATGTTGTTATACAAGCATTGTATTAGACCTACAAACTCAATACAACTTATGGGTATGTCAAAAACATGATCATTAAGTGTTTGGTTCAATCAGGTATTTGAGATATCTTATTTCAATATATTCAACATTCTACCAACTCTATAATGCAATATCAGATTGTGGGTATCATTTTTGACTTGAAATATGAGTGTTATGGTGTGTAATATCTATTTTCCTATTTGATTGTTTCACCAAACCAAAAAAAATCAAGGTGGGACATTACAGACCTGGGCAAAAAAAGATAGCAAAATGTGTGTGATTTCGATTGACTTTGAATGTCTTATGATAAAACTAAATGGTGGTTTATTCTTTTAATGCAAAAGACTTGGGATTTTGTGTGTCTTTTGTAAAATGGTTAAAATTATTTTATAAGATGATTTAGCTTAAGTGGAAATTAATGATGAACTTATTAGGCCATTCTTATTGCATGGACCTATTAAGAAATGTTGTCCTTTGACTCCATCTTTCTTTATGATTATTATTGAAGCCTTACCTTATTTGGTAAGGGACTTTTCTATTGGCCTCCTATTAAAATTGTTGCTCTTCTAGGTCAATCTTAGTTTTAATTCAGGTTTAGTTTGGGTATTAGGTCCTTCCCAAGATTGTTCTTGTGTTGGAATGAAAAAACATGATCAATATTTTATAATTGACAATAAGTTTGGAGGTGGAACACTTATTCTATAAGACTATGAGGATATTAAAATTGAAGACTTAAATAACATTTTCATTGGTCTAACTAATGTATTAAGTGATTTCTCTACTAAAACTATTAAAGAACTTCAAGATGTAGCTAAGAAGCTACATGAAAAAAAATATTAGTTCAAAATGTAATGAAATTACTAGCATTAGAGGAAAATATAATATGAAATAAGATAATAATGAATCATTTTGAGAAGGCAACCTAAAAAAAAATCAATAAAAATAAAATTCACGATATTGTGATAATAAACTAGTCACTACCTCATATATACTATATTTATGTCATGAAAACCACCCAAATTGACTTGATCACATATATAAAACTATAAAAATAATAATATAACTTAAATAAAATATTTTAACTTCAAATCAACTAATACATATCACAATGCATATTATAAATTAATAACATAAAATATTTTAAATCAAAAAAAAAAATTGATAAGATCCCCCTTCTTATAATATATTATAGTGGTATATTTCTTAAAGATTTAATAAAAGAACATGTTTAAAAAGCAATATCTTAAATTCATATTATTATTAATCTTCTTAAAACTAAGCATGATAATTTTGTTCATAACAAGGTCATTCAAATCATAAACTTCATTTGTTTATATTAGCTTGATTTTATTTTATTTTAGTGTAGCTACCCTTTAGAAGCCTTGGGCTCATATGATTAGCCTCTTTAAAGTTTGATTGTTATATAGAACTATTTTATGACCTATCTAAATATATATTTTTTATATTTTATAATTTTGTATTAATGGGTATTGTATTTAAGACATTTCATAAAGGTTATTGATTTTTTTTATTAGAATGGTTAATTGAAGTTAAGGTTACTGATTTACTTGATTACAATGGTTAATTGAAGTTAATGTATGTTATGATTAAGAATCAATTACATGATTACATATCTATTGATTTTGATGATTGATATACTATTTTATTTTTATTAAAATTTCATGTTATATCTATTTTCAGTGAAATAAATATGTAGCTTAGATTGTATTTGTTGTATTGTAAGATTCGCCTCTAAATCTTGTTTCGACTAAGTTAAGGTGATTTCTTCAAATGAAATAGTTGATTATAATGAAATGTATGATACATTTAATTATTATTCATAATTTTATTTTTGTCAACTTGATCATTCATATATTTTTTAAATAAAATATCATCCTTAAATTACATATAATGAAAATATAAAATGAATTATTCATTTGAAATTTTATTGCAAGATCTTCATAGACCTTGATTTTTTATTTGTCAAAGATAGACTTTAGGGCTTCCTTCAATTGAGTTAAAATTATTTATTCAAATGAAATACTCAATTAAAATGGTTGCATATCATAGTAAACTATTGGAATAAGTGTATGGAAATGAAGGACTAAAAAAGAGTCAAAAGTGACTACTATTTTTTATATCAACAAATATTGAACTTTGATAAGTAATTCAAGATATCTACACTTAAAATTTTTAGATGTAATAAGGAAAAGAAAACTAGTGCTTAGAATCTAGTTTCTAAAATAGTGTTATTTTTCAATGGTGGAGATTAAGAGGGTCAAACACTAAGAGCACACAAAGTAGTCTTATTTTTGTCACAAAAATATACATAGCATGGAGTATGCTCCTCTCCTTTTATGTTTTATTAAATATTTTGTAAATTCCTTTGATGAAAAATTAGTTAAGATCATGAAGTAGTTTAAATAATTTTTTACTAATTTTTGAAAGAATAAATTATCTCTAACTAATTTTCTAAGTGAACACATCCTTAAAAATTAAAACTAAGTGTACTCCTAGTTTTTTTTTTTAAATCAATGTGTATAAATTCTAGGATGTAAAAATGTTTTTAAAATAAAATAAAATTGGAAAAGCATAACAAAAATTACTCACAAAAAATATGTGTTTTTATAAAAAATAAAGACTGCTAAAAGTAATCAAAGATTGAAACTTGAATGCATTTGGATTTTAGAGGGAAAAAAATACATGGTTAGAAAGCTAATGTGAATCTTGATGTCTAGTAGTGTTTTTACATAATCATATCTTAAAATACATGAACTTAATAGAGAGAATTCTCAATGTGTGTGCGTGTCTTTTATAAAACACATATTTAAGCACTCAAGTTATATGTCCAACCATTAGGATTTGTAAATTCAAACTTATTGAAAACCTAAAGATGATATTTCATTAGTTTAAATAGAACACATACATGTTATAATGCACTCATATTACCAAAAATGTGCTTGAGACTTAATGTGTGAATTATGTTTCACGAAATTGAAACAAATTTTAGAGAAATGTGAATGTTTGGACACCTTTTTTCCTTCCATATTTATGTACATACCCTTCAATTACATCATTATTTCATTATTATAATTAATTATATTCATATTAGGCACATGACACAACTCAATATTTATGTGCTTTCTTATTGTTATCTTTAATTGCACCCATCTTCCTTATTATTAGAAGGGGAATAATCCTCTCACTTCCTCTCTATAGTTTGAATTTAATATTATTAATTTTAAAAAATTATTTCTTTACCATGGGAAATGCACTTTAAAATTTGTGGCATGTTGGTAGGGAGGGTTGTCTACTATTGAACTAAACAAGTTCAATTCTAACAAGTTAGATTCGTTGTTCATCATCTTAACCCAATTTTTAATTTATTTGATATAATGACATATAATTAGACAAGGTTTATCTTCAAATTATTAATAATAATTATAGGTGAAAACATTATAATACTAAAAATCCTACTTAGACCTTTATTTTCAAATTCCCTTAGAAGAATTGTTTATATGTGTCTTATATTGTGTTTTAATTTTAAACCTTCAAATATAAATACATGAGCAGTATCAAGAGTAAGTTAGATCTTGATAATTTAATCACATGAAAAATGTAACATACGTAGATAACACACTACAAAAAAATAGCAATTTGGAACATGTAATTAAATAAAGTGAAACAAAAAATTGTACAATCAAATCAAGTTATATATCATTTTATCAAAAAATAGGATTCACATAAAAATTATATAGGAGATTTGCTCACAAGGTTTGGGAGAATATATCAAATCGATTTAAAACATATTATTTTAATATAAAGAGTATCATGAATTGTATTAATTGTTCTTAGACTTTGTACTAACAGATTTACTAAAAGGGGCATATTTTTTGTAGCAAGGTCCTTACTTCAAGTCCATAATTCAAGAAAGGTGGGCATTAATTACAACACTTTTAAAAGAATTTCTCATCTTAGTATAAAAGATCCATCTCAAGATTAAAATATATATTTTTAATTTATTAAAAAAATTATATCTTCATTGAGTATTGTTGATAGAAGTAATTTATTTTTAAAAATATATTTTTAGAGCTTTGTTGATTATTATTTGAGGCTTTAATAAAAGGATGAGGATGTGTAAGATTGCAAGAATGTGGATATCCTTATTAATATAATGTTTGATACTCTCATAATCATTACACATGTAGAGGATGAATAATGAGAAAAAAAAGTAAAACAAAAACAAGGACAATAATTTAAATGATTTTAGCAACAAAGTTAAGGTCTAATTATTATGTCCATTCACTTTAATAGACTTTACAAGTTAATTTGGTTGGGATTAGCGTCATTATTATCTATCTTTTTTTAAGAGAATCTTTTTAAAATGTCATATTAGTGCTTTGACATTTACTTTACATATTAATGAGTAAATGGAAATTTTATTGTACATATTAACAAAATAAAACATGATGGCAAATGCAAGTTAAGGATTTAATCTTTTTCACTTTTAAAAATTCAATGAAAAGATAGATACCTCTTCACATTTATGTAAGATATTTTAAAAAATATCTAATCTACTTAAGAACTTTCTAATGAAATATATTATTATGTCATTTTTTAGAGAAAACACATCGAGGTGTGAAAATATAAGTAATAACACTGTCGAGGCATGAATACATAGGTAACAATAACAATAAAATATGTTCTATAATGTATTATTAATGTGATACCTTTGTTATGAAAATTAAGATTTAAATATTCAAATATACTTAACATTTGAAAATTTGATGTAATTTTTTAAAACATTTTAGTATTTCATGGCACCATGGATTATTTTGTAGGCCAATAAAAATAGAGCTACATTGAAGAGTATTTTATTCTTCCATCACAATTTGTTTTAGTGTTATTATGGAAATGCTACAAAATCTATTTAATAATGTACAAAGTTAAATAGGAAATGTTACACACTTAACTTGATGTGGACTACGACTAAAATATATTAGTCGCATAAACCGCCTTGTATTGTACAACTCAAAGTTTCATGATAGGTGCATAAGGCGCATACTTGGACTATATAAAATTACAATTAATCAACTTAAATTCAATAGTGGTTATTATCAAATCAGTTCACCTATCAGTGAAAGAGAGAGAATCTAATTAGTAGCTATATATGTGGTATTATGGAGATATATTATCTATTATAATAAGAACAATTATATATTCATCTTCTTTAGTTAAGATTATTAATGTGTGTGTGTGTCTATATATATATATTCTACATCTCTAAAAATTATACGTATGTATGTGAATCTCTATTAATTCCATCTATATTGTGCAAATAAGACATATTGCAATAGGGTGTGTATAAATATGACTATTGAATCCTTTAAGGGTGGGTATATCTAGAGGTGGAAATCCCTCTCCACACACACAAAGAATGTTTGTCATACCGTATCTAAAGACACCATTTTGGTGTATTTGATATCCTTTATATGAAATCTCATAAATTTATACTTCTACATTATGTGTCATTTAAATTTTGAAATCTTAAATATCAATTTTATGAAAAAGATCAAGAGGAAATTATAATTTACCAATCTACTAAAATGAAAAAGACAACACAAATACTAAAGCATGAAGATAAAATAAAAATGCTAGAACAACAAGTGATTAGGTAATGTGAAACAAAACATTAATCAAAAGGATTTACTTACCCTCTCAAAAAAATCCCTTGAAAATTATAAAAAGGGGTCTGAATCTACTTTATAAACTACTATTTCTTTTTGAAAATGGTGGAGATTAAGGGGTTCAAATAGGGGGAGCACACAAAGTGCTCCTATTTTTGTCAAAAAATATATCATAGCTTCTAGTGTGCTCTGTTCAACACCCAAAATACTAAGAGAGGGGGGGGGTGAATTAGTATTATTTTAAACCATTCAAACATTTAAACATCCAAATCACATAGCACATTCAATTGCAGTAAAGAAAGAAAGCATGAAACATCAATAACATCACATAACACATGAACACCAAGATTTTTAAGTGGAAAATCCAAAATGGGAAAAACCATAGTGAGGATTAGCTCACAAAACACATGAACACCAATATTTTTACGTGGAAAACCCAAAATGGGAAAAACCACTATGAGGATTAGCTCATAATATATTATAACTAGTTATAGTATATTTACAGAAGTGCTCACTGCATGTGGATTCACTGTCCAAGTGGACTCACAACCCACAAAGAAAAAGATAGAAGAGAGATTTTGGATCACATACTAGATTGAATTGTTTATAATTGCATCTAACATATGCATGAATTACAGTTCCAAGAAAGCTCAATAAATTGACTTAACACACTTCATTTGATTCATATCTAACACTCTACTTTCCTCTGCATTCACATCACTCTAATCTTCTACTCAACATTCACAACTTCAATTCACACCGCTATGTTAATATTCATATCACATACATGTAGAACACTCGCAACACACATCACTCTCAACAAAACACCAAAAAATATCTAATTTATACATCCACATCGAGCATAACATCAATTAGGTTAGCCTAATTAGATGTAACATTCAAAATATAACTTGTCGGCTTAAGTTCTTCCACACACACACTTCACACCAAGATTTAAATCTCAAAATAACTTGAAATAGGTCAACATGGACCTATAGTAGATCCCACATAAGACCACAACACTTATTTAACCATCGCATACCTTCAAACTTATTAGGTCGGCACCACATAAGACCTAATACCAAAATTCTTCAACTGTGTACCCACATTTGGACACGTGGACCTCAAAATTCAATGCCAACTAGAATTCACACACTAATGCCATCTGTCAACACATCCTCAAAAGTGCAAAGCCAAAAACTTATCTACAACGATCTTCCCAACTATAATACCTGCCCAAAATTCCTATTATGTAATATTTTGAAAAATATTCATAATTTTTTCTAAGGTAGGTTGGGGAAGGAGATATAGGTTTTGAAATAGTTATTGAGTTGTTGAGACATGACAAGGTTTCAAGAACCATAAAAACTTTTGACACCCCAAGTAATCTCAAACTTGTAACAAGAGAGTACAACTCTTTGAGGTGTTCTACTGAATACTCCACATCGTTGTTTTTTTCCCACATTCAAATAAATATTTTTCTAAATTTTTAATTATAATGTCTATTGTGTTTGGTTCCAAAGTTCAATGATTGGTGCAAACAAGGAAAACAAGGAGGACATGATTGAGCTTAAATATCGCACACTAAGCTTTGACCGCTTAGGTGGCTCATCTGGGGCCCTTTAAACCCATTCCTTTTTTTGGTTTTCATTTTTGTTCAGTCAATGCTATAGTGGGTGCTCTCAATAGTATGCAGTCAATCACATGATTAAGTAATGCTTTTATTTTAATTTTTCTCCTCCTACCCAAATCAAAATTAAAAAAACATGTTACAAATGAGAGAGGAAAAGGAAAACAAGAGTTTTGCCTTCTATAGGAGTTGGTGTAAGGCCCTACAGTTGATACAATATTGACATCTCTTGCATTTCTTTTAGTAAGTTACATTATTCTTGATTAGTCGAATTGGATTGATATATAATGGGAGCTTGATCTAATACCTATAATGGATAAATTAATTTAAAATAATGGTACTCATAATGTTAATAATATAACTATGCTTATCAATATTAATTTATATCTTTAATACTATTATTAATATAAATAACATCGATATGCAAATTAATATCTTTATTAATTCTATTGTTACTATTAATATTAAGAATTAAACTCGTATCATTAATTACGTTGTTGTTACATCTATTATGGATTTCAACTATGATTAATATTATAATTAGTCAAGTGGTATTGGTATGAATTATAGATTTCATATTAACATAACTTTTGATTAGGGGATGATATACTAACATCAACCATAAAATTTAGCAGTTAATGTTATGCTTTGCTATTGTAACAACTCCAACAAAATATGATAAAGATGAATTTTGAATATCGTGTCTTCTCAGCATAAATACAATGTACCTAACGAATTGTAATAATGCAGTGCATGGATAGGAATTTAAACAAAACCTATTATCCTCCCATTGATCTATTCACAATCCTACATGACTTGTCAATGTTAGGAGGGGCCATTTAAGGCACAGATCATCCAATAGGATTAAGTCAGATTCTTTGATAAATTCACCGCCTAAACTCAATGATCATCTGAACTTCTTAATGTTTCATGTCAGGGGAAATATTATTGTATTTAATTGCTTTATTCTTTGTTCAACCACTCAGCTCGAGAATGTCTTTTCAGATCTTTTTGAGATCTAGTTTTTAATTACCTCTGTGATCTATATTCACTCTACTATATTGCGTACAATAAGAGATATCAAGTTTCCACAATCCATAATCATGAATCAATTATGCTTCTGGCTTTGATTGTGTTTGAGTTTTTGTCATCAACGTTTCAGATCATACTCCATGATCCATCATCAGGATGAAAGAGAGCATAAGAAGAGAAATGAATTGTTGCGACCCAAACCCACTAAAAGGAGGGAAGTTACACGCAACAATTCATTTCTCTTCTTATGCTCTTTCATCCGATGGATCATGGAGTATGATCCAAACGTTGATGACAAAAACTCAAACACAATCAAAGAAGCATAATTGATTCATGCATACAATAAGCTGAAACATTTATAGCATATTGATCACGAGTTGCATAACTCTTATATCATGTTGATTGTGATCTGGATTTATATAGTCTAATGGCAGATCATCGTGTCAGAGATCTTCCACCGCCCTAATTAATGGTAAGAGGGTGTGCCTTGATATAGGTCTAGCATGCTTTTCCTATTTGGTGTGAGGTAAAAGGAGGAGCTTGGAAGACATGAAAATAAGTTTATGTTGTATTATAAAACACATCTATCATCGATTTTGAGGAGGATTGCCATTAATTACGTGCCTTAATTACTAGTACGAATAGACCATTCAAAGGAGGTCGTACTTGGGTCTAGGTAGAACGAATAGCCAACACTCAGTTCAACACTAGAAGTCGCCAGCTAACCAGCGACTGGGAGGAGGAAGGTATAGGGTGTGAGGTGTTGGAGTTGGGTGCAAAGGGGGGAAATGGCCGACTACATTGGGCCTCACAAAACAAAAATGATTAAGAAATACAACTGAGAGCATATATCATTGACGAATGGCAATACAATTTATCTGTCTGTGGGAGGGGGATTGGGTTTCCTGATGGTGAGTAATGATAATAGATATGAGGAGAAGAGTCAGAAGTATATTAGTGTGGAGGATGGCGGTATTGGAAGGTTTTTCTCCAGGAAGTTGCTTCGAGTGTCAATCACTGTCTTGAGGGGACCTCATACCAAGACTATATTGAGACAGTGAGAAAGCCCCTGCATAGCAATTAGGTGTCCCAACGGTGACCTGCGTGACTCTAAGGTGTGACTCGTGATGTTGCACGTTGAAAATCGAGCTCCAAATCTGTTTGTGTAGCAGCCTCACACTGGAAGAGCACACAGGAGGGGGAGTGATAGAATAAATTGAGAAAGGATACATGGTGTATATGTTGTTGATAGGATGTTTTAAAAAAAAACTGGAATTGAGTTCCATAAGGAGCTGTTAGAAGTGGTGCATAGAAACCTTTTATAATGTGAAGAATGTGCAGACAATTTGTGGACCTGTATTGATAGCAAAGGTATGTAATGTTTTTCTTCTCTGATTGTTTTCTGTGGGCAATGTAATTGTGGCATGGATTTATGCAGATCATTGATTGAGTTTAATATATGAGATTATTATGAGTGCAAAATTTTTGTAACCAGACTTGTTCATGACTGAAATATAGTACTTTCATTTAGGTTAAATCTGAGATTCTATAATTACCAGATTTCTCTTGCTCTAGGAAAGAATGAAAACAAGTCTAAGGTTCAATATCAATTATCAACTTTGTTAATCTTGACAAGTAGAGCTTCGTAGAAATAAAACCAAAATCTGCTTCATACCATTGTTTATTTGAATCTGTAGAATGTATGCACATGTAAATTAGCTCCATGTCTTTTGTGAGTCTAATAAAATTAGCTCAGTCCTTTGTTGTGTATATCTGGCATTTCATCATCGAGGATAGGATGTATCTATCATAGGAAATTTGGGGACCAATCTTATGATGGGTGATAGCTTGTCATGCCACTGTTGTCAACACTAAATTTTATAGACGATGTATTGGTGTTACCATTCATGCCAATTCCCCTGTCATGTTCATTATAGAACTTATGTTATGCAATTGCTTTCCTGTACCTAATCGTAGCTTTGAATGCTGTTATAGATTCTTGGTTTACTTGTGGTCAATTGATAATTACTAGTTCTTTTGAGTTTTCTCCCTTATATTCATCTTCCTTGTCTTCTAGAGGTTAAACACTCGTGAATGCTAGGGTTATCCAGAGATTGACCAAGCCCGCATAATTATAGTTCTGGAAAAGTGTATGACACTCTAAAACGCTTTACAAGATATTTTATTCTTTTTCTTCCTTCCATTAGTGTTTTATGTGCAGTAGTAGAAGAGCAGATTATATATCCCCGCATCAAAATGGTGAACTTTCCTTCCCATTAGACACTACTTTCACTTGTATGCCTGCTGCGCCATGCATTGACTTTAGCATTAGGGGTTCATTTATGAGAGCGTCCAAGTTTAAGGATTGTGTATGAACCACTTATAATGAATCTTCGTATCAACCGTGTTGTGCATAAGCATTGAGATTCAATTGTTTTTATTTAGTTATTTTATTGCTCCGTGTAGGGCGCACTTGGTGTCCACCACCGCAGTCTTGCCGATAAGTTAAAACATTAATGTCACAGATTTTATTTATTTATCTTTTTCTATGTTTGACTTTATAGTCAAACTCAGATTCACTTAATAACCTATGCAAAGATATTTCCTTTGTATTTACATGCATGAGTAGGTGTGATATGTTAATTTTGTTTTCCTCCTATTTTGACCTATAACTAATATAATGATCTCCAATCACATCTATCCCCTCTATAGATTAAATAGAGTTTGGGAGACTCTTTTATATTTTTCTTGTGTTAATTTTTAATCTTATTAAAAACAAATAGATGGTCTGATTAATCTTTAGATTTTTTTAATCTAATTAAATGTAATGATAATAATACTACTTTGATATGATTGAATAGTAGGTTCATTTTGTATTATAATAATGATAGAGTTATAAATATATCTATGATATTTAAAAGAACTAATTAATATGAAGTTCAATATAATATTTTAAAAGATGATTGAAATATAGATAATATCAATATTATAATATAGAAAGTCATGTGAATGATGAGATTGATGAACTTCATATTACTAATGGAACTAGTTAATGTGACATTAAAAATATTCTTATATATGTTGCAAAGGTAACTTTTGAAATTGATGTTTAGAGATAATAAAAGAAATACTATAATATTAGTATATTCTACTTACAATTTTGGTGATAATATTAGATGCAAGATCAATGTTAACATTACAATTGATGATGTTAAAATAAAATAAATTTATTGTTGGAGATAATATTGCTAATAATGTAATAGGGTAAAACTATTTTTTTTTAAAAGTATAGTTTATTATCAGTAGCTTATGTGAACTCAAATTTATTTCCACCAAGGAAATTTATGTCATAGTTGATTTACCCTATCTTATGCTTGTGGAGCTCTTGAGTGGGGCGCTAGAACTTGTTAATGGCTTGTGTGTGGGTTTTTGGGTTTGACTCTGCCATTGGATTACCACTTCATGTAAAAGATATTAGCACGTAGGGTGGTCATGATGGGAGTTACAATGTATCAATTTCTTGTTGCTTAAATCCTTATTTGATTAGTGTTATATGATAGGCGTGTATTTAAAACCTCCCTAAATGCATTGCTTTATAAAATACTACTTAAGGTATCATTAAGATAGAGGTTTTTTTTTTTTTCTTGTGTGTGACAATTGAGAAGTCTTCTATTGAGATTAGTCCAATATTTATAATTTGAGTTCTATTTTTTTTAAATTCTTCCCTTGATTTGTTAATGCTATCATTGTTGTGTGAGTTGATGTTATGATTGAGATGATGTTAAGACATTTTTAACCTGTTGGATCATGATCCCATTACTATCCAACCATGTCTGAGATGGTTGAAGTCCATGAGTCGAACTACGATTCCTCTACGAATTATATACGTAGGCAAGGCCATCAAAGATGATCCCCCGAGGAATTAGGTCTAACCCCTAGGCTTGTTCTCTTATTAAATACTTAAAGTTACTATTGATATATATATTTTATTTGCATAACTTGTGACTTGAATTAAGTCTGTTTATTGATGAGTTAGTAGACCTAATCCAACCTACCTTAGTGATGTGGATTCCATATCTTCATTAGAAGCTCAACCATGATCATCAACTCAATGGTGTTGATGGTTGAGGTCCTTATAAATTATTGGTCTAATGTTTGCTAGGTTTTCATGAGGTACATGTGTAGGAAGCAGTCTTTGGGAATTATGTTGTAGTTGTGGTTGAAATTTGAAATTTGTGTTTTGTCCTTAATTGTATTTTTGTGTGAAATTTTGGGCATGACACAGTCTGAAGGTCACTTTCGAGATGCTTTTCTGAGCAATGACAGTGGAAAATGGGTGATATCCCCTTACACCATATATGTTAATTATTCTAGTAGTTTTCAAGAAGCCAAATAATGCATCCACTATTAGCGACGAGGACACTAGGTTGAATGTAAAGCTGGGATATCTCAATAATATGTAACAATAATTTGGATGAATGCCAGCTAATAGTGGTTGTGGTACTAATATGTATGCACTAATTTCATATTTCTCTATTTGTATTTATAAATTTTTTATATGTTGTTGAATCCCTACAAAGATTTAAAAGAAGACATCATTGTGTAGTTAAGTATCCGAGTTTATCTCAATGTAATATTTAAATTAAATATATATCCCAACTTTGTCTGTCTCCAAGATTCAAATGTTTGTAGGGTAAAAACACAAAGTTGTGTCACACTTAGGAAATAGCCAACACTGATCTAACTTTTAAACTTGAATCACTAAAAAGTGGCATATATGATTTGAATTTTGAAATGATGTAAACTAATAGAATGTGTATTTTTTAGTATATTTTATGCTTGTATTTTTTTGAAAAATCAAAAAAATTTGAATATAGTTTTTTATAAATTTACACAAATTTTTTGTTGTTGATAAAATGCTGAAAAAATGAAGGTACATGAGACATCAATCTTTATATAGTAAATTTTATTATTTTTCATTCAAACTTTTTGTGTGTATTTATAACTTTAAACTTTAGTGCATGGATTTATTTTTTCAATTTTGATAATTATATATTTTTAAATAAATATTAAAATGTGTGTGTACTGAAATGCAACTATTTCCATTCGACGCAAACTTTTATATTGATTATTTATTTAATAGAAAACAAATTATACCATCTTGATATAGATTCTTTTATCTAGTGCATCATATTTTTTTCTATTTTTTTTAATAAGTTTTAGTATTTTTCTTGACATGGTAATTAACCTAATATTTTTGTGTTCATAACCTAGTTTTAGTAAAAATAAAATATTAAATATAAATATAGTTAAAATATTTAAATATATACATTTTGAAAACTATACTTATGGATCTACAAAAGGGTATTTTTATATTTTTAAAAATGTTATTTACATGACTAGGAGTTGTTGAAACATCAAGTTTTTCAAATAATTTAATTTTTTCATTAAATTGGCTTCAAAGTGGCGGTACATATGCTTTTATCTAACAATTTTAGTTGGAAAAGTTGTGGACATATATAACTTAGCTAGAATGAATCTTACTAGGTCATATTTTTGACCAAAATTGATTTTTAGTTAGAAATACTTAAATTCAATTGTGTTGATAAGTTGGTCGAAAGTGTGACACAACTTTGTACTTTTACCGATTATGAGGATCTCCCTTTTCGGTGTAGGAGATGTTTTTCTATGGATCATTTGGCCTATAGTTTCCCTCTTGCTCGCCACAAGGGCACTGCTACTTGGTGGAAGGATGCTCTCTTGGATCATCTCACGGTGGGTTCTCCTCCCTCGGAAGGCTCTTTTGAGGAGGATGACCCTATTGAGTCTTCTGAGGAGCTTGTGTCTTGCCTGGACCCTCTTCTGGCTATCCCTTCTGTGGAGCCACTGTTGGCTCAATCTACTGACGTTGTTCATTTTGAGCCTACTCGAACCTTGTTGATTGCCTCTACTGGTCCATCGATTGATCATGTCTCCTCTCTTGTGCTGTTGATTCCCTCGCTGTGTGGTGGCTCATTGCCCATGGTGGCTATTGTGGATCTACTTCTCTTGCCTCGCTCAGTGGATTTTGATTCTAAGTCTTCCTAGTCTATTGTGCTGAGAAAGAAGAAGGGACTCCCTCGATCTGTCACATCTTTGCAACCTAGGGTTAAGGGAGTCAGATTAGTCCCCTTAGATACTAGGGTTATCTAGTCCTTGTCTATGGTTTGACAGTTGTTTGTTAGTTGTTTCTATGTGTAGTCTGTCCTCTTTTCTTAGTTCATTCCTAGTTTGAACTAGCTTCCTTTTGGACCTTTGGGCTTCCTGTGTAAAGGGTACAACACCCTGAAAATGTTGCTTATTTTATCAAAAACTTTGTACTTTTACCCTGTATGATTATGATCCATAAACCTTTTGAATTGTAATATTTGTTCATGTGTGTATATTTATATGTTGGATTAAGTTAATAGTTTTTCCTTCTCATAGTTCATATTGGAGATAAAAATTTGGGACATTTGTGAAGTTCCAAGGTCTCATTGATAACAAATTCATCTTCCTAATCTAAATAGAATAGTTTTTAAAAAAAATTGTATCGTTGAAATTTAGATCATTACTAAATTTCCTTTTGATTAAAAATATTCTAGATGTTGTGAACTTCATATTTCTTTGAGTCACGGGTAATATAATTAAAGAAGTGATAACCTCAAACATTGGACCTGAGAATAGAACTTTGGGATCCGGTCAGTTCAACCAAGCCTTTTAGCATTATTGAGACAAGTAGACTTATAAGGTAAAATTGTTACACCCCATCATGTTGTTACCTATTTACTATTACCTTGATGGGTTAAAATACTTTAGTATATTTATGATTGTGTTTTGTATATGAATCTTGATGGAAATATGACATGAATGAATTTTTAATTCAATTTGATATTTTGTAATGTTCTGAAGATGAAAATATATGATACATGTGAATGTAATGTTATTGACTAACTACTGTTGTGATGTACTAAGCTAGATGCAGGAAAAAATTTGAACCTCTAGAAGAGAGGGAGAGTATCACTTAGGAGAAGAACTTGGTTTGGTAATCCTGATGAGCCTAATTGAGCAAACACACATTCACTTCCTAGTTGGTCTAGTTGAATTAAGATAGCTCGAGAAATGGTAAGTAACCTTCTGTCAAGGTTTGAGTATGTTTTGTATTGGTATGTGGTTTAAGCCTTTGAATTTTCGTATTTGTGGATATGTGATTAAGTCTTTATGTTGAGTGAAAATTCTTCCTCGTATGTTCATAATTTAATCAATAAAGTATATACATAGGATATATATATATATATGTACATGTCTACGATAATTCATACATGTGAGTATATGTGTGCATGAGTATATGTAGATAGATGTATTTATGTATGCTCATGAACAGATAACCCATATGCATGGGAATATCGATCAAGGATGAATGCGACATATACACACACACACACACTTCGTGCATATACATCAATTAATGAATATGAGAATATATGTGTTTAAGTATGGATATTAAAATAATGTTATATATATGTGTTTAATGTATATATATATATTAATATATATGTATATAATTACATTAATATAGATGTATATACATATATATGTATGTATATATATATAATTATTTTGATATATGTTTATATATATTTAATTGGCAAGTAATGTTTTAGTAATCATGATATAATTATATACATATGTATATATTATGGATATAATATATATATATATTAATTATATATGATATATATTATTGTTTGGTATATATTAAAATGCTTTGTAATAAGCATAGCACAATAACATAACACTACCATATAAACAATGGCCAAAACATAAAAGCTACGCATAAAGTGCATAAGGTGAATAAGTCAATAGACTTACGCATAGCGCATAAGTGAAGGTAGAAACTATTCAAACATTGCAAGGAAAATACAATTTAAAACAATGTTGACTTAGTCTACCCATGCATGAATAAAGGGCACTAAAATATGAAAGGTGGCACCAAAGTCTGTAGAAAGTGGAAACCAAAAGAAGTCTAATACATGCACCATATCTAGGTAAATCCATATGATAAGCATGAAACTTGGTCAATGCAAAGATGGCAGAAATTTGTAAGGGTAGTTAGTTTGCAAATCAAATAGGAAACTTGTAGTAATGCATTGATGTGCCTTGACTCAAAAAAAGAGTCATGTTGTCACAAAAAGAGAGTTGACTCATCCATTCTATGAAATTGTAAATAAGAGGATTGTTATGTGTTGCAATCTGAGAGTTTAAGTTAGCCACATATCAGTTGAGTCAATGCAATTTTGGTTGCTATTAGAGTGGTGGTAGATTCAATAGCTTATTTGTAGCATTATGATGCTCATATTTTAGTATAAATAGAGGTGTACTCTCTACCATTTGTTACACTTTTTCCATTCAGATTCTTTATTGCTATTCTACTCTAGTTTTCTGTGCAAGCATTATTTTGTGAGTTTTTGGTGAGAAAGAGAGAATTGTTTGTGAATTTGAGTTTATTGAGAGTTCTTGAGAAGAGGCTAGAGTTTGCAGATTAGTTGAACATTTGAGAAGTAGCATTCATGGTTGTAGAGGTTGAGGTTGGAAAGAAACATTATCAGTTGGAACTTTATATCTAGGCAAGCTGATTTCTATTCCTTTATTATTTATGTTTGAAAGGTTATTTGATTATAAATACCTTTGTTTGGGAAAGATTGTTTTTGGAATGCATGATATGCTTGTTCTTTTGAACTTAGTTATTTCCTAGTATGGAATAATCTTGTGTGATTCTTGATTGAGTCTTGAATTAGTGAAACCCTCTTATTTGGGAACACATTTATAATATGTTGAAGTATGTATGAATTAAATGCTATTAGAACTATACTTAGTTCATTAAGTCTATTTGGATATTGCATGAAAAGTGAAATGTGGAATATGTCGCCATCTTATAGTGCTTTTATGAAAATGTCATTTTGAACATGATAGGGTAGCATGGTTATTCTTGGGGTTAGAGTAATCCATGGGAAAGGGGGTAACCTATCTGGCCACTAGTATGTATGCATGTATGATTAGCATGGTTATACCTGGGGTTAGAGTAATCAATTGGAAAGGTGTAACCTAGTTAATCAGTTTGTTATAGACTTGGTTATTCTTGGGGTTAGGATAATCCATGGTTAAGGGAATAATCTTGTTGGACAAGTTGTTATGTCATCACCTTATATTGAATGTGTGTTATGTTTATGGTCAATACCAAATCAAGTTAAAGGGTGGGTGGACAGATGACTCACACTTGAAGTACTAGGTGTTGAATTCTTTGGCCAAAGTAGTGTAAGTAGCCACTGTTTACATTGTCAGTTCATTGTGATCCATGATTTCATTCTAAGCAGGGAAGTCATACATGTAGGATGTATCCAATGTATGGTAGCTCTAGATATGTAGGACATAACACTATGCTTAGGAAGGTCAGGATTATGGGGTTACCAAATGAATCTCTTTGTCGAAGGGTAGGGCCATCTTACTAGTTAGGTAGATGTGCGAGAGACCACAATAAGTCCATGGTTGGTGAAAAAGCATTTGAGTGATGCTCTCCCTCATATAGTTGGCAATCAGGATTTGAGGATGTAGCACTAGTTTGGGGACACCTAGAATTTATGCACCAGTGATGGGGACATCTAGGAGGTATGCACCAACATTGGGGACATCTAGATCATTGCATTTTTTTGTATATATATCATTGAGCTCATGGAAGCTATGAATGTAAACATGTATCCCAATTCTTATTAAGAAATTGTAAATGGGAAATATTATCACGATGAAATTATGTAATGTGAAATCGTTACTTGAATTATTGAAATGATTCTTTGTTATGCAATGAGAAAGTTTGAAATTAATGTTTCAAATGTGCATATTTCTTTTTCTTTATAGTTCAAATGTGCATCTTGTTAATCATATGGAAATAAATTTTTTATTTCTTATAATGTTAGTAGCATAAACTATTCACTTGTGGGTAAAACATGGTAAAAACAATAGGTAGAACAATGGGCATGTTACACATGGTATCAGAGCTACTAGGTTCAACACTAGAACCTATGTGCTCACTATATTTTCATCCAACATTATATGAGTCTAATGTTTGGAATTCTTGTGCCAACATGGTGCATCTCAATATGACTACAAGGAAGTCAGTAATTGGTAATGGGTTCTACCTAAAGGCCAAGAAAGAAAGGGAAGCCATTGTTTGAACCATAGAGGGGACCAATTATGATAACACTATTTTGTTGAGTGACACTGAGACTTTTAGTCATGCTCTATCATGCATCAGTCAAGAAAGGAGGAGGATGCATGATGTTGTTAACTCTGTACCTCCTATCTCTCTCACCAAGTCAGATTCTTTATCACTTTCCAGGGATATCCCCTCATAATGTAGTGTTAGTCCTACTATGATCTTTAGGGACCCTCATGTTCTTCCTATGGCGGAAGTTATTGTAATAACCTCAAATGATGAATTGGAGGGATATGTCCCCTGAAACCATGTATTTGAGGATAGGTCTAAGGGTTATTTCCCTTTTGACAATGTATGGGAACAAAAATCAGAGGGGTATACCCCACTTAGCTAAGTGTCAGAGAGTGAATTTGAGGGATACTCTCCCCTAGACTATTTGAATAGTCATTCCATGTACCAAGAAGACGAGTGACTTCACATAAGGAAGTTCATCATGGGCCTCAATGCCCAAATAGGTGGAAAGGTAGATGTGCATGGTCCTGCTACCATGGACTTGGTGTACTAGAAAGCCATTAAGTGAGAACAAAAGCTTAAATCTATCTCGAACTACCATGAAAATAATCTTAAGAAGTTTAATTGGTTGCAAGCCAATCAAGCTTCGAAGAAGCCTAGTGAAGGGTAGGATTACCAAAGGAAAGGGAACAAAGGATCTTGTAATAGTCAAAATAATTCAAGGGACAATAGGGGGAACAATAAAAATAACAACAATGCTAGTAGAAATGAAGGTAGTTTTGGAAGGCCTGCATCAAGGATTGGACCATTGAGAGGATGTTATACTTGTGGTGGAGATCACTTTACAAATCAATGTCCCAACAAACCACCAGGAATGCAATCACAAGGGAATCAACTACCTTCTCAACGAGAAGCATTCTAGCAAAGGATTCATGCAACATTAGACAACTGACAAGCGGAGTACCAAATCACTCCTATGGAAATATCATGTACTTTGTTTGGTACGCCTATTTCCATTCTTATTGATATTGGTGCCATTGAAAAATTTGTTTCTCCTAGTATAGCTAGGAAAATTTCTAGAAAATATGGCTATATTGAAAAGTCTTGGATGGTTGAATATGCAAACTAGACAAGAGCTAAGATGGAGTAATGTCTGTTAGTAGCAAGGGTTGAACTTCCAAGTTTCTCCTCAGAAGTGAATTTGTATGTAGCACTCGGGGATGAATTGGCTATGGAAGCATAAAGCCAAAGTAGATTGTCATGCAAAAATAGTGGAATTTTTAGATGATCTAGGAAATTGGGTGTTCAAGTGCGAGGAACACCAAGAGAAGTTAAGTTGTGGAAAATCTTCACCGTACAAATGCATAGGGCAAAGAAGAAAGGTTGCCAGCTCTTTGTTGTGAAAATGGAGAAGCTTGAGGAATGTAATGAGTTCATTTCTCAAGATATTGTATATTATGGACCACAAGACCCCCAAGATGCCAAAGAAGGTGAGGTGGTGGAATTTGGAAAAACAAATATGGAGAAATATCCTATCCTACGAAAATTTGCAGATGCATTTCCAAATGAATTACCTGGATTTCCTCCCAAGAGAGTGTTTGATTTCTCCATTGACATAGTTCTAGGGGTGGAGCCTATATCTTAAGTGCCATATAGGATGACCACGATAATATCAATGGAGTTAAAATCTCAATTGGAGGAATTGTTATCCAAGGGACTGATTAGACCCAGTGTTTCACCTTAGGGAGCACTAGTAATCTTCGTGAAGAAGAAGGATTTCATGTTGCACTTGTGCACTGATTATTGTTTGCTTAATAAAGCAATGATAAAGAATAAGTATTCATTGCCATGTATCGATGATCTCTTTGATCAAGTGTGAGGAACAAAAGTTTTTTCAAAAATTGATCTAAGATCAGGTTATCATCAACTGAGGACCAAAGATGAAGATATTTTCAAAACAACTTTTAGGACTAGGTATGATCATTATGAGTTCATGGTCCTACCTTTTGGGCTAACGAATGCACTTGAAACATTCATGAACTTAATGAATAATGTATTCAAAGACTACTTGGACAAGTTTGTGTTGGTCTTTTTGGATGATATTCTTATCTATTCCAAGAATGAAGAGGAACATCTCCAATATCTAGAGATTGTTCTCTAATGATTGAGAGAGCATAAATTGTATGGGAAAATATTTAAGTGTACTTTCTTTTAGAAGGAAGTGCGGTATCTGGGTCATGTGATTTTAGTTGATGGGATTGCAGTTGATCCAACAAAAATAAAAGTAGTGCTTGAATGGCCAATGCTTAAGAATGTGTTAGAAGTTAGAAGTTTTATGGGTTTGGCTATTTACTATCGAAAGTTTGTTGCAAAATTTTCTAGAATAGATTTTCCAATTACCTCCTTACAGAGAAAAGGGAAGAAGTTTGTGTGGATAGAGAAATGTCAAGCAACATTTGATCAATTCAAGGAAAAGTTGACCACAACTTTGATACTAAAAGTACCAGATCTAGATGGTTATTTTATAGTCATCACCGATGCTTCAGGAGAAGGTTTGGGTGGAATGTTGAGGCAGGATGGGCGAGTCATAGCCTATGAATCAAGGGAGCTAAAGCCTTATGAACAAAATTATGCTTTTCCTGATTTGGAATTAGTAGTTATTGTTCATGCATTACAGATGTGGAGACACTATCTGCTGGGAAAATATTTTGAACTGAAGGTCGATCATCATAGTCTAAAGTACTTGTTTAATCAGTCGAATCTAAATGCAAGGAAAAGAAGGTGGTTATAATTGATATTTGACTATGATTTCAATATCAATTATATCAAAGGGAAAGAGAATCGGGTTGTAGATGCCTTAAGTCGTAGGAGGCATATCTCCTCAATGCTATCAATTCAAACTAATTTCAAGGGTCAAGTGTTGAAAGAGTCCAAGGGTGATTAATACTATGAGAAAGTCAAGCAAGCACTCTCAAATAATCTACAAGACCCAAGGTATGAGGGATTTCACTTTAAATCTGATGGTTTGCTAAGGTTTAAGGGAAGAATCTACGTACCTAATTCTATGGAATTAAGGAATTTAGTATGGAAAGAATTTCATACCGCACCATATTCTGGACATCCCAAAGTAACTAATATGTTGGTTGATGTGAAGCCATTGTATTTTTGGAAAGGAATGAGAAGGGATGTTGCAAGATTTGTGGCAGGTTGTTTAGAATGTCAGAGGGTAAAAGTAGAACATCATCACCCTGCTGGACTTTTATATCCTCATGAAGTTCCAGAAAGTAAATGACAAATCATTAACATGGATTTTGTGCAAAGTCTTCCAATGTCAAGGAATAAGCACAATTCAATTCTAGTAGTGGTGGATAGGCTTATGAAGATGGCTCACTTTATACCAGAGAATCTGTCTGATGAAGCTCCTGTTATAGTTCAAAATTTTATTCAAGAGGTATTTAGGTTGCATGGAATTCTTGAGAAGATTATTTCTAATAGGAATGCTCATGTGACATATAGGTTTTGGAAAACCATGTTTTCTTTGCTTGGGACTTAGTTGAACATAAGTTTAGCATATTATCCAAAAGCGGATGGTCAAACTGAAAGAGTGAGCCAAGTGTTAGAGGATTTATTGAGAATGCATTGCATGGATCAACAATACAAGTGGGAGGATTATTTACCTTTGGTTGAATTTGTGTATAACAACTCTTATCATTCTACAATCAAGATGGATCCATTTGAATTATCGTATAATAGGAAGTGTCAAAATCCTATAAATTGGGATAAGCTAGAGGATAAGATAAGCCTTAGGTCAAAAATGTTATAAAAATGGAGGAGCAAGTTGGTATTATTAAGTAGAGACTAGCAAAAGCTAATGACAGGTAGAAGAGTTAGGCAGATTCCAAGCTTAGGTACCCAAACATTTCTCAGTAGGGAAGAAGGTTTTGTTAAGAGTTAAACCTCATAATAGTTCTATAAATTTTGGAAAGTCATCCAAACTAGTTCCACATTATGTAGGTCCTTTTGAGGTTCTCGAGAAATTCAACCTTATCGCGTATAGAATTGCTTTATCGTTAGCTCTTTCTTGAATGTATAATTTCTTTCATGTATCATACCTTAAGAAGTACATGCCAGGGGATAACCATGTTATTGATTAGAATGCTTTATAGGTATAGGACCTAGGAGTGGTAACAATCGAGCCTCTCAAAGTGCTCAGAATATGTAAGCTTCACTTATGTAATAGAGAGGTTTTGTAATGCAACGTCTAGTGGGATCAGTATGCAAAAGATTTTTCCACTCAGGAAGAAGACTATCCTAAGATGAAACAAAATTTTCCTCAAGTATTGCTAGATTTTGAAAACTCCTAAAAAATAATGATGTTTTATGATGTTATGTTTATGTTTTATGTTATGGTCATTTTTGATACTTAATAATAATTGGGGATGATGATTCATAAGGGGGGAATATGTTACACCCCATTGTGTTGTTACCTATTTACTATTACCTTGATGGGTTAAAATGCTTTAATACATTTATGATTGCATTTTGTATATGAATCTTGATGGAAATATGATGAATGAATGTTTAATTCAATTTGATATTTTATAATGTTCTGAAGATGAAAATATATGATGCATATGAATGTAATGTTATCAACTAACTACTGTTGTGATGTACTAAGCTAGATGCAGGAACAAATTCGAACCTTCCAAAGAGGGGGAGTATAACTTAGGAAAATAACTTTCTTTGGTAACCCCAATGAGCCTAATTGAGCATATACACACTCACTTCCTAGTTGGTTTGATTGAATTAAGATAGCTCAAAAAATGGTAAGTAACCTTCATTCAGGGTTTGAGTATGTTTTGTATTGGTATGTGGTTTAAGTCTTTGAATGTTCCTGTTTGTGGATATGTGATTAAATCTTTATGTTGAGTGAAAGTTATTCCTCATATGTTCACATTTTAATCAATAAAGCATATACATAGAATGTATATATGTACATGTCTATGATAACTCATACATGTGAGTATATGCATGCATGAGTATACGTAGATAGACGTATCTACACATGCTCATGAACAGATAACCCATATGCATGAGAATAAGATTGGATGAATGTAGCATGTATATATACATGCACTTTGTGTATATACATATACATAT
>VDFB02128237.1:0-33444 GCA_007258455.2 Sequoia sempervirens | reverse complement strand
TATATATATACATAATTTATGATTATGCAATAATGATGCTTGTAGCAATTGTTGAGCCTTATAAGTAATAATGGCTCTTTAATATAAACATGAATAGGTTGTATATATATTTCTATGAATGTCCTTATCCTATAATCAATCAAATACAAATTTGAAGGATGTTAGGAGGATGTTTTTTATGGGCCTCCCATGCTAAGTATGACACTTCAAGGGTGGAACGGTCTTGGTCAGATGCTCATGCTCTTGGGCTTAGATGGATAGCTTCAGGAAGAATTATCTTGCTTCTCATCCAGGCCTTGTTATGAATAAAACTTTCACTATGCATTATGGATATGGGTAGTCTAGATGGTCTTGAAATAGTTATGTTTATTATGTTTTGATCATATTAAACATAGTTCCAATATTATCTAACATGATTGCAGGACCTAGAACAAGGTTTATCTTGTTTGAAGCATTTGAGTGGTAAGTTATAATCTTAACTACATTAAGCTTGTGATTCTAGGACAAGATTTAGGGTTATCCCAAAAGGGGACACTACTAGGAGGGGAAACAGTGTTGGGATAATCTTCTAAGTACACCACCCCATGGTGGATGGTTGAGGCTTGCCAATGTGGGCCAAGGGGGCTTATAAGGTTGCCCTTGGGCTTAGATTGAGTGATTTCTAGGACACCTTGCTATAGCTGCACCCCCAACCTTCTATCATGATGATTAATTAAGTAACAATGGTTCTGATAAGGGGTACAATGATATGATTCCTCATTGGGAACACCAACCCATATGGATTGCAAGAGGCCACATGGGGCGAAGAGGGGTGTACTACTCTTGGACCTAGGGTAGAGGGTTTCTTGGGCACCCTATCAAACCATTTTGTTCTAGGAAGAATGAATTAGAAACCTAAAAGATTCCAATATATGTATGATATGATATTTGTTTCCTATTATAGATGTTTACTAACCTATTTGCAAGTCTTAAACAGGTAGTTGTATCACCAATCTTACTTTCCTTGTTTTCTTTACATATTCAAATGAGAGCATCATATAATATTATATTGTAAATATTTTCTAATTTTGTCTTGCAAGGACCTAATCAGGTTATAGATATTCCCAAAACCAAATTGATTATTTGAAATTGATAAATTAGGGTGAATTTAAGGGTGTTCCAAATTTGAGGACATAACAAATAATCAATGTTTGATGCAACAATCAATATGTATATTATATATTCAATTATAATGTATCAAACATCATTTTTATAAAATTAATTTATTTGAGTATATACTGTAAGAGAGGGGACCAACCATATCAATGCTCCAGGTCATGGAGAGCCAAAAGTATCTAGGGTTGCCCTAACTTACCTCACTCTAACAGATATTTTGGGATGAGGATCAAGAATGAAGAGGACTCTCAAGTGCCTCTATCACTCCGCAGACTCAAAAATATGGTTGGGGCTAGATGAGCCAGTTTATGAAGTCTTTACTACACCTCAAATAACTCTCTATCTAAGTATGAAAGCGTAGGTTTGGGATGACAATGTGGCACATTGGTGTCTCTCTGGTATGATAGAATTCATATGGCCAAAAAATGAGAAATACAATAAGGAAAAGACCAAAAGCCTACTGCCATCCTAGATATTTGATTTTAATGAAATAAATAGAATAATAAAGTATGAAAAGTATAGGGAAAAATGATAAAGTAGATGAAAACTAGGGTGACGAATATTATCTCACAAAAGCACCAATTCACCAGTAAGCTCGATGCACACATTCACCTATGAACAAGAAAGAGGGGGAAATTGTTGGGTCTATATAGGGGTTTTCCTCAATCAAACCCCCACTTTGGTGTTTCCACCTCCACGGACAGCCATAAAAGCAATGGAGTAGAAAGTATGATAAAGGAAATAGGAGAGAAAGAGAGATTGTTGAACACTACAAAATAATGCTATGATACTGAATCAAATCACAATGTGAAGGTAAAATGATGCTATACCACCTCCACCCAAAGGCTATCAAGGCCAATGAAGGGAGAATGTAAGCAATGAACTTGGAAAAGTCACCACAATTGTAGCAGTGATGAAGGGAGGCCTCACAAGACTCCAAGCTCACAACTTCTATGGCAGAGCAACACATGCAAGGGTGAAGTGGATAGAGTAACCAACTGCACTGCAATGCTCAAAATGTGAAAATGCTAGTAGAATGCTTCAAGAGTTTTCTCAAGAGATCCCAAAGTGTGAAGAATATTGAACGAAGTTGCTTGAATTGTGAAGAGGATGAAGCGAAGTGAAATGGAGGGATTTGAAGGTCAAAAGGAGTCATTTTGGTTCAATTGGCTACATAGAGGCATTACAATTCGACCCCAATCAGTGTGTAATGTCTTTGTGGACTCTTGAGGTAGGAATTTGTTAGGGATAGCAATGCACCACATAGACATTCACATGTTGTGCTCATGTGCCTAACAAAAATTACCTCACTAATGTACAAAACATGTGTCATGTGGATGGAAGGAAAGTGGGTGATGTGGAATTTTTCTTTTGGATTTATTTTTCTTTGTTGAGGGTGTGCAAAAGGGGAATTTACACAAGGGGTGAAAATTCATTCTTATACATTTTTCCCCCACTTTAGTGAGCACAAGTATCGATGAGTGTTCGATAAAGTAGATCAAAGAGTTAGAGATGTATACCTGAATTGTCGAGGAAGTAGACTGTGATTTGGAAAACTTGAAAGCATAGGGTAGGAAAAGGACTCCACAAGTACTCTTTCTTAAGGAGGTTTGAACAAAAGGACTATGTAGCTTCGTAGAACTATGAAGTTGCACAAAGTACACCAAAGGCCCTCAAACCAATAATGGAAAAATCTTGCAGAATGTAAGTGCTTCACAGGCCCACAAACCTACAAAGAAGGCATTCCCCCAAGTACTCTCTCATCAAGGAAGACCAATGAAAGGGGACTTTGTATAGTCAAACTGGAAAATGGCTTCACAAGTGCACCTGCAAAGCAACATGTTAATCTATAGATAAAACATGTAAGAAAAAAAAGCATTGGCATAGGAAAATAGGCATAAAGTCACATAGAAAATTAAAAGGATTTCAAAGGGGTTCCTCGGGAACCTTCAAAAAGAAGAGGGGTCCCCACAAGGAAGAAACTATTTGAAAATTTAAGAATGATTTTCACAAATCGATTCAATCATCAAGGAATTCAAAAGGAAGAAAATTCCCCCTCATGAGAGAGAGGTCGAGGCTTCTCTCGTAGGAAAATTTGCACCTTCCTTGGAGGAAAGTTCATCAAGTTCTTTCTTTGCAAACCCATGACAAAGGAAACACGTTCCGCTAGGGGTCCAAGTTGAAAATGTGATTTTTGAAAAAGGTTGCAAGGATTTTTGAGAAAAGATTCATTGAAATGAATGCATTTTCTAAAAATCAATGTTGACATGGTGGTGGTGTTTTTTCACACACAAGGGACATGTGAATACCACAACATTACAACTCAAGAAAACAAGAGAGAAAGATGAAAGAGAAAAAGAGAAATAGAAAAATTACAAACAAGGGACACAAGGGTGATCTAATATTTTAGGGTCAGAACTGCTCATAAGTATATATAAGTATAGTAATAGTATATAGATGAACAATCATCAAATACCTACTATATCAGGCCATGTGAAGAATGCATGAGAAGAAAAAATAAAAAAATAAAAAATTGGGTCAACATGGAAGGGAATCCTAAATGCCCCCAACACTTTGCATCATCTCCAATTTGTCAAAAATCAATAAACATAATAGAGGAAGTTTTATGATGCATAATCACTCCTGTATCCAAGCACCTATGAGGGTGACAAGGGTCATCCAAGAACAAATAACGCAAGCACAAGGGACCACATCACAAAAAACACACACCTAATCTAAAGATAAAGAAGAGGCACCCCCTAACATTCATCGACCAAGAGGTCATTTGCTTCCCAATCTAGATCATTATATGGGGAAGGTGAACAAGCCTGTAAAGGTTGAATATTAAGGGGAGAACCTTTCGACTCTCCCACAACAAGATCCAAGGAAGGATACTTTTTGAGGTCTCCTCCACTTGGTTCTTGTGGAGCAATGGTCAGTGACTTCACAAAAATCACTGAGAAGGTCGTGACCTCGTCTAAAGAGTTAAACATGCACATTACGAGAGTGTCATGTATTACCTCAATGGGTAAGGAAGGCGACACCTAAGATTCACTACTTGGCTCACCAAGTGACTCAAGAGTAGTGACAAATTTAGGGTATGTTGGAGCTGGTTCCATCACAAGGATGATGCATGCTAATGGAGGAGCACCCTTTGGAGAGGGTGAAATCCTCTTATGCCCCCCATTGCTGGAAGGGAAAACCTCCACCTTCCACTTCTTTAGAAGATGTGAACTCCAAATAGACAAGGAAAGAGGCACAAAGGAGGAGGAGAAAACCATGGTGGACAACATCGAGGTGTTCGTCATGCCCATGGGATTAGGGAATGGAAAATTTTTTGGAAGGGAGATCAAAAGAGGCAGCTCAATTGAAGGAGTGATGAACACTTGCACCTTTTTGGGGTCAGGGGTGTCTACACTCATAGTAGGAACTATGAGAAAAACCAATTTTGATTGAACTAAGGAAGAGGGGATAGGAGAGGAGCACATAGCAAGAGACCCTAAAATAAGGGTGGTTGGCTCTCCTTTCCTTTACAAAGTGGCCTGCTCAACTACAAGAGCCTTTTTTCAGTGCTTGTGCTCATGTGCAAGGTAGTTTTTGTGACTCTGGGAGCCAAAGGCTGAGAGATGAGAAGGGATAGAAGGATCTTACTCAACTATAGGAGTGTCCATCACATCTATCTCCAATAGAGGGACAAACTCTTGGATGGGAGTAGGAGGATATTGAGAAACAGTGGGGGAATCGGCTCTAGTGCCTCGATAATGGGCCTCTTCACATTCACCACTTTAGGTGCAGGAGTGGTAGGATGCAATGGAGGCTGAGACATAGAGGATTCCATATGGGGACCCACCCTTCTATTGTATTGAACAAGCCTAGGCTTCATGGGTAGAATGAGAATTTCAAATACATGTCACTTATGCTTTCACCAAGCAGGCACCATAGGGTTCTCCTACAAACACATAGCAATATCCAATGACACCACAATAGGCCAAAAGGAAGCAACAGGCTAGAAAGTGGAAGAGGAGGAAGAACCTTAGGATCACTTCTCTTCTTCCCTTCTACACACTAGGGTGGCATCATTGTCAGCCATCAAACAAGCCCTATGTGAGAAAGCATAAGGAGATGGAGGGTACCTCACTCTAGGGATTAAGCATCCTTTCTTGTACTTTTCATAGGTCCAGTATAAGAGATCATTCCTAGGTAGGATCAAACCAATGGGTGTAGTCCAAAGTGATCTAAAGAATAGCTTCCACGTGCAATTGATGGTTTATAATTGGTGTCATGGATCACTTGCATTGAACCCTAATGGATAAACTTTAGACATTTGTGCACAATTGAGGGAACTACATTCATAGATACTAACTAGGGGATACCCAGCTTCACTCTAAAGAGTTTAGACCCCGAGATTATGTCAAAAAGTAGGTTTACATACTTAGGTCCAACAAGGACCGACAAGGTGATGCTGCCAAGGGGAGGTACAAAAAGTCCACTATGCATACAAATGTTTCTTTCGAGTGCAACATACCCATATTTACACAAGAAGTTGATTAACATGATCTCCCAAATTATAATATTCACTTGACACATTGGGTCAATGAGAACACCTACTACAGTGTTTTTGTTGATTTGCACGGGGATGTAAAGAGGAGATGGCTCTCTATTAAAACCCATCAAAAAGTTCTGCGAGGTGAAAGTTATGTCAGGGGAACTACTTGTAGGCTATGTAGAGGGGATAGGAAGATGTAAGAAGGAGGCCATCATGTACACTAAATAATACTCTCACAAATCCCCTCGAAGGTTCACAATTAGATAATGACCCAAGTAAGGCTTCATTCCGCAATGCCTACAAAACCTTCTAACTATGCCTACTAGGGGTCACAACTTGGTTTGTAAGGTGAAACACCTCACAACACTCACACCTACAACAATCCTAGGACATGAGTTAAGGACCCTTTAGCACTACTAAATGAAACCAAAATGATTCACATTAGGTTCACCAAAAATGTAAGAGGGGGACCAACCACGTCAAGGATCTAGGTCACAGAGAGCCAAGAGTAGATGGCTACCCTAACTTACCTCACTCTAACAAATATTTTGGAATGAGGATTGAGAATGAAGAGCAATCTCAAGTTCCTTTGTCGCTATATAGACCCAAAAATCTAGTTGGGGCTAGATGAGCCAATTTTTTGGAGTCTATATTGCACCTCAAATAGCTCTCTATCTGATGATGGCAGCATGGGTATGGGATGATAGTGTGGTACATTGGAATCTCTCTAGCATTCGTATAGCCAAAAAATGAGAAATATAGTAAGGAAAAGACCAAAAACCTACTAGCATACTAGCTAATTAATTTTAATGAAATAAAAATAATAATAAAGTATGAAAAGTAAATGAGGAAATGATAAAGTAAGTAGATGAAAACTAGGGTGACAAATATTATCTAACAAAAGTGCCAATTCACCAGCAAGCTCCACACACATATTCATCTACACACAAGAAAGAGGGGAAAATTGTTTGGGATTTATAGGGGTTTGCCTTAGTCAAACCCCCACTTTAGTGTTTCCACCTCCACGGGAAAACAAAAAAGAAACGGAGTAGAAAGTACGATAAAGGAAATAGGAGAGAAAGAGAGATTGTTGAACAATGAAAAACAATACTATGCTACTCAATCAAATCACAATGTGAAATTAAAGTGATGCTATACCACCTCCACCCAAAGGATCTCAAGGCCAATGAAGCGAGAATGCAAGAAACAAACTTGGAAAAGTCACAACAACTAGAGCAATGATAAAGGGAGGTCTTGTAGGACTCCAAGCCTGTAATTTCTATGGTAGAGGAACATGTTCAAGGGTGAAGTGGATGGAGTAACTAGTTGTTGCAATGCTCAAGTTATGAAAATGCTAGTAGAATTCTTCAAGAGTGTGCTCAAAAGATCCCAAAGTGTGAAGAAGATTGAAAGAAGTTGCTTGAATTGTGAAGAGGATGAAGTGAAGTGAAATGGAGGGATTTGAACGTTAAAAGGAGCCATTTCAGGTCGGTTGGTCAAACAAAGGAATTACAACTCGACCCAGCTTAGGTTTGTAGTGTCCCTATGGACTTTAGAGGTAGGAATCTATTAGGGATAGAAGTGTGCCACATAGATGTCTATGCACCACGCTCTCGTCCCTAATGAAAATTCCCTCACTGACACACAAAACACGTGCAATTTGGATGGAAATCAGGTGGGTGATGTGGAATTTCACCTTCAGATTTGATTTTCTGAGGTGAGGGTATGCAAAAGGGGAATTTACACAAGGGGTGCAAATTCACTTCTATACATATATTATTTCACATATATTAACAAAAAGGAAATTATTTGTGTATTTTGACACATATTATATATTAAATATTTATGACATTTATAACAATCAATTTTGAGAATTTAAATTATTATAGTTTATGCTATAATAAATCATAACATGATAATGAATTCTTTATTTATTTATAATAATGTCAAAATTACGAAAAAAAATATTTTCAAGAAGATAATTTGTTCCCAAGGCATGCAATACTATATTTATTTTTTTAAAGTAGTCCAAAAAATGTGGAGTAATATTAGGATTATTAATTTACTTGAATTCTACCATGTGTATAGAATATAAAAGTCTAATACGCACATTATTTTCTCCTAAGATATATACTTTATCATGTCTATCACAATAGGAGAATGTTTAAAATACCATTTAAAATTAAACTTATTCCTCCCCATTTTTGTATAACAATTCCTTAAGTAATAGTTTCATGTTAGAGTAATTAACTCATTTATTTCCTTTCCTAAGAATTTCTTAAACCCCCTTAATATTTTATCAAACATTTCTTTCTCTTGAATTTACACAATATTTTTTATAGAGAAAGGGGTAAATAATTATTCAATTTTTAAAAAAAATGCAATCAAGGAGCCAAAACACATCCTACAATGGACCATAAGGCACACCCTACTAGAAAGATCCAAAGAACACCGATTCCCCACCAACAGGGACAAAATAAATCCACTCAAGGATCCTATATATACTCTTGAATTAGCAACTCCAATTTTTGGAGATAGTCCCTAGGAAGATGCTCCTAGTCATCAACCTTCCAATTGTCCCTATACTCAGAAGCTCATTAAAAAAAAATTCTACACTATTCCACTCGCTTAGGATATGAACAAAGGACACCAAATCTAAAGAAGTACTTAATTGGTGAATTTTTTGAACCAAAGACAATTTCCAATTCACCCCATCCAAAATATACTTATTCAAAAAATCAACTAGGATATAAGAGTATGCTTCACAAATAGCCTTCTACCAACCAAGGGAACAAACTTTCTCTAGAGTAGTAAGAATAGCTAGAGCCTCCATTAGATTATTAGTCTAGTGACCCTGATAAATGGAGAAGAAGAAAAAGACAACCCTAGAACTATCCCTCCCCACTCCTCCAATCCCAACAGATCTAGGATTACCCTTGGAGGACCAATCCATGTTAATCTTCAAGATCCCAATAGGAGGTGGAGTGCATCTACCCTCTCTCTAGATTTTCCTATTAATACCTTTCTACCACTAAGTACACCCTCTTAGGATCAGGACCCCAATCTAAGATATCATTCCTCTTTAGAGAGCTAAAATATCTTCCTACAAAAATCTAAGCCAACTTTGTACAATGATCCTCAAAACCCCCTAGGGGCCATAATTGACATTCTTTCAACTTAAACACCTCCACTTTACTCAATCTCTTTATATCTTTAAAATCAAATACCTTAGTCTACCCCATCTGTTGGAAGCAAAGAAAAATATTCTAAAATGAGGATACATGGTCATGATTGGGGGTTGACCATCCCAAGAATCAAACCAAAAGTGAGCATCAAATCCCTTATTGCAAATCTAGAGTAGTCCTTATTTGATTAAGTTAGGCCCTCTTTTTAGCATATCCCGGATAATAGATCCCTTATCATCAAAGAAAACCTAGGTAAATCTTCTCCTACCACCCCCCTCAAACATTCAGAAGAAACGATCTCATCCAAACTTGGTCTTGATTAGTGCACCACCTTTAGCAATGCTTGGCAACCAAATCTTGACTAGTAATGACTACTTGTCATAGACCTAGACCACCCATTTGTATTAGCATACAAATATACTTCCACTTTACCATACTTAACTTTTGAGAGTCCAAGTTTCCTACCCATAAGAATTATCTAGAGATAGCATCTAGTTTTTTAAGAAAACTTACAAGAGCAGCCTACACCATCCACTTGTAAATAGGAAGTTCTTGAACCACAAATTTTAATTATACTATCCTCCCACCAAAGATAACCACCCACAATTCCAATGGTTGACATAACCATAGAGATTATCCAAAACACTCAACCAAGTTCCTCTTGGAAATGGAGCAACAAAGGGGAACCCCCAAATACACAATAGTAATAGTGCTAATCTAAAATCTAAGAATACATGTAATTCTTGATTGAATAAGAGGAGAAGCATTAAAGAAGAAAATAGAAATCTTCCCTTCATTGATCTTATCTAACGAAGTAGCAAGATAAATATATAAGATCCCATCCAAAGTTACTCACTTCTCTAATCCTAGCTAAACCCAAGAGTGCAATGTCATCCAAAATCTATAAGTGATATTGAGGAGGAAATCTTTCACCCTTGCTCCACCCTTGAATAAGAACTTGTCTCAAATAGGATTTTTGGAGTCTTCCTAAAACTTCAACTATAATAATAAATAAATAAGGTCATTGGGGGTCACCCTATCGAAGACCTTATGAATCAATGAATAGAGAGGAAGGAACACCACAAATAAAAATAAAGTAATTCAATAAAACACATCTTATAACTCAATTGATCCAACCTTCTTCAAACCCAAATGAACTGAGAACTTTACAAAGAAAAGATCATATCACTTAGTTATAAGCTTTGGCCATGTCTAATTTAATGAACATGGCCTTCTCCTTGGATACTTCCATGGAATAAATATCCTCAACAACAATAACCACACCATCTTGGATGTTTCTACCTACCACACAACCCTCTAATCTTCAAAAATCTCTAATTAGCCATAGTTTCAATCATTCTACAATTAACTTAGATATAATCTTATAGACCACATTACAAAGGGAAATTAGCCTAAAGAGAACTAGAGAATTAGCCCCTTCCCTCTTGGCAATAAGAGACAAAAAAATAGAATTCATAGCTTTCAACATTTGTTTACTACTTTGAGATTCTTACACTACCTCTAAAAGATCTAATTTGATAATTTCTCAAAACTCCTAAAAAAGATTGTATTAGGAAAACATTAGGACCAAGGGCTTACCTTTCTTTATCTTGAAGACTATTTCCTTGAGCTTTGCTAGGTAAATGGGTCTACTGAGCCCCTCATTTGACACATTACGCACAACAAAAGGAATACACTCTAAAATAATATTCTCTTCCATCGAATTTTCGAGAAAGTCTTATGTGAATAAAGAATAATAATAATGAGTAAACTACAAAATATTCTAAAAATAAGATATTTTTTCTCTGTGGGTGGAAGAAATTGAAGAAATCAAATTCCCATGTCCTCTAGCTTTAATAGAGTTAAAGAAAAAGAAAGTATTCATGTCTCCCTCTTGAAGCCATTTGATCCTTTGCTTTTGTTTCAAAAAAATCTCTTCCCATAGTTCCCATTCAAATAAATCCACCATAGCTTCCACTTGTTATCTAAGGGAATCCTCAGTAAGATAAAGATCTCTATTCTTCTTGGTGGTGGCCTCTAAGAAATTTTTTGTAGCTAATTTCTCCATAAAAATATTCCCAAAATACCACCTATTCCACTTCTTTAGCTGTAATTTCTTAAATTGGATCCTCTTGACAAAGGTATACATTGTTGTACGATGTTCAAGAAAAATTTTACCCCACCATTCTTTCATAAGGTCCTACAAAGTCTAATCTCACAACCACATAAGCTAGAATTTGAATGAAGGGTTCTTAGCCATATCTCTCCCACAAATTGAAATTTTATAGGCTAGTGAACCAAGCCTCTCCACTTCACAATGCTTAAACTAATGATCTAATCATTACCAATCCAAAAATTGGAAACTAGGAACCTATCTGATCTATTTTGAGATATATTTCTCCCCACATATCATATTACTCTAGGTAAACAAATCATTTCTTTGTTTTATATCGACCAAATTCAATAAAAAAATATTATCTCTAAAAATTGAAGAAGGCTCAAGTCTATCTAAATCCTCCCCTCTTTTCATATAAATTGAGGAGAGCATTAAAATCCCCAACCAAAATCCAAGGGAATAATGGATCAAGGGACCACACATACCTAATATTATCCCAAAGGCAATATTAACTAGCTGAATCAATCAGAGCATAGATATTAGATATTAGAAATAATTCTTTAGAGTTGAAACTAAAGGCAGCCATAGTCAAGGAATTTCTACCTGAAATCCACCAAAGGAGAGAAATCTTGAAGGGCACACAATCTACTAAGAGGGGGGTGAATTAGTAGATAAAAAAAATTAGAAACCTTTACTTTCACAACTATTATATAGATTTTCAACATGAAGATCATTAAATCACACAAGCAATTATTCAAAGGACAACACAAGATAACACACAACACCAGATGTATGTGGAAACCCAAGATGGGAAAAGCCACAGTGAGAAATCTCATAATCAAGAATATAATAAGTGAATTTTACAATGTGATATAGGAACCAACCTACCAGAGACACCAATCCCCAAATGAATTTATAAGCACTAACCTACTAGAGACAATAATCTCCCACCAGAAAGAGACACCAATCCTTATCAACAAAATACAAGTAAAACACCAGTCCTACCAAATTACATAAACAATGGAAGATTTTAAATTTAATATATACCATTACTTCCATACAATGCATCTGAACATTTAAAATATATACATGACACTACATTAAAACTCTTCCATGTCAATTACGGATCCACACAAAACCCAGATGACATAAGATGGACCTAAATTCAAATTACATGAAACACATAATACAATACTCAAAACACAAATTTCTTTCCACCAAAAGAACGTGATGCCTTGTTCCACCACATGAACCTTAAATAGGTCCTATCCTCACTCCACACATAAAATTTAAATTCTATTGAAATAATGAAGATGGTTTTCATTAATGAGTTGCCATTGATGTCAAAAATACATGATAAATGCCAACCTAGTATGAAGAATGTTTTATTTTGCAAAATGGTTTTTGGTTAAGTGTCTACACCAACAACTTCAACACACAGTTCCCTCTGATATTTTGGTTTGCATTTGTTTGTCCTAAAAAATCTACTTATTTGGTTCTAGTATGTTGTTCATGGATGTCACTAGCATCTTATTTTAGTACTTTAATTATTTTGGATAAGTGGTTCAGAAGTTACAAGTAATAGAAGTTTGGCATATATTATTTACATAATTTTTTGTGTACTAGCTATTACCTAAATAGTCCACATTCTTCCATGGATTTGAGTTATTCATTGCAGTTTTGGGAGAATGCTTATAGGGTTTAGTACATTCTATTTTCCAATTGGCATGACATTTTATGGTCCAAATATCCTATGGTGATGATTAGTTGGAGTATTTTATTTCTTTGTTTTATACCTGGTCGACTTGAGGTATGCAAGGAGTTATGAAGATTAAATGTGTCTTATGAATTGAAAAGGGAGTTTTTATAGGTCCATGCCAACCTATATTTCTTGTTTTTTGGTGTGAAGCCAATTTTGGTTTGAAACTAAGTGCCAACAAGGCATGTTTTGTATAGTTTGAGCCTACATATAATTAGAATGACCTAATTGATGTTTGTGATGGATTTTAATATATACACAACATTGATTTGAGTTGAGGAAAAGAAGAATTGAATAGAGAGATGATTTGAATGCAAACAATAATACAAAATTTTGCAGAATCATGTGAATAAGATGTGAGTGTTGAGAAAGGCCATGCGAATATGGAGCAATGAAGAGACTTGCAATATGAGTCGATTAGAGTGTGTTATGAGCTTTAAAGGAATGAAATCTAGCATATGATTAGATGCATTTTTATTAGTTCAAATTCTGGTTGTGAAGTCATTCCTTTGTATCTTTCTTTTCTCTATGAACAATGAGCACTCCTGGAAGTGAGCCTTTATGTAATATCTTATAACCAATTATAATATATTGTGAGTTAATTCTCACCGTGGTTTTTTGGCCTTGGGTTTTCCATGTAAAAATCCTGGCATTCATGTGATGTGTGTGTTATGGGTTTCTTATGCTTTCTTTCCTTATAATTGTCAAATATGATTTGAAAATTGGATGGTTTAATAGAATAATGATTCACCCCCATCTCAGTATTTCATGTGTTCAACAATTGGTATTAGAGCTTTGTTCCTTGGAAGAAGTTTAACTACTTTGGGAAGATCCTAGAATTTGAACACATGGCTTCAGAAGTGACTTCTATTATCAAATACACAAAAGAAGATTGCATGTTTGAAAAAGATGGAGAACTCAAAGTTTCTCTTGAAGACCTTGAAAAAATTGAAGTTGAAAACAAAGATCTAAAGGAATATATTAAAGAATCAAATGACTACATCAAAAAACTAAGAACGGATCAAGTAATTTAGAGAAAGACATAAGGAGGTCGATGAACAATTGAAACAAGAAAATGATAACATTATCAAATTGAAAGTGCAAGTGGAAGAAAAAAGGAGAATTAAGGAATGTCTAAATGAAATGGTAAAAAGTAAGACTAATGAGTGTACAAGGCTTGAACAAGAAGTGGTAAATTTAAGATTAGATCTAGAGAAAGTAAAAATTCATGAGGAAAAATTAAAGACAATTTCAAAATGCTTGAAGAGTTAATTGTAGGATAGAAAGCATCCAAAGACAAAGGTGGTTTAGGAATTGAAAAAGGAGAAAGCTCAAAAGAAGATAAAATACCCAATGTTGAAAAGACTAAAGATAAGAACAACAATGATAAGTTCCAAAATCAGAGAAACAATGCTAGAAGACCCCCATTACACAACCAAATGCTTAAAGATACCCATATTTTAATGTCATTTGTTATTTTTGAAATAAATTTGGATGTAGAGAAATGGAATGTAGAAGAAAAATGAATCAAAATGTCCCATCCTTTATTGGTCAATGTTTTACATGCAAAATATTTGGGCATAGAGCAAATGAATGTAGAAGTCAAATGATGAATGCATACAATAGTGGTAGAATGATTCAATATTTCAATGGTTACTACTATACATGCTATGGATTTGGACACAAAGCTAATCAATGTAGATTCAGAATGAATGAAAGGAATAATGCTCAGAGAAATATTGTATACAATAATTGTAATAGACCTAGACATGTTGCTAGATTTTGTAGAAACAAAAATATAAATACAATTCAATAAAGAGAAATAAAGAACAAGAAACCAAATTAATCAAGAAACCAAATTCAAACCAAAGATCAAGTAACAAAGAACAAATTAGCACAAAATATCATAAACTAATGAAGTGACACAAACACATACCTATGCCATTACCGAATTACCTCCATTACCTTTCTCCATTTTTCTTTGAAGCTCCAAGCTCCCTGAGTGTTGAAGATGCAACTAAAGCTTGTGAAAATGATAGAAAAAACATAAAAATTATGTGCACAAGAATTCATTCAGAGATTCTCCAGATGATTGAAATTTCCAAGAAAAGTCTCTTTTATAGAGAGTTCGTTCAAATGGATGGCTAGGATTGATTGAAGATTAAGAGTCGAGGTTTGATGAGAGGAATTAGTTGATGAGTTAACTATTCGAATAGTTGAGTTGATTTGGAAATTGCCTCAAACAGAGTGAGGTAAAGTGGTGGATCCACTCGAAAACTTCCTCAAATAGAGAGAGTTAACTGAGGAAAAGCGATAGAATAAGAAACTTTGAAGAGGATAAGAATTCAATTTAATTAATTCAAATTATTTATTTAATATAGTGGAAGAGGATTTATGGTTAAATAATTTGGACTAATTATTTAATTATAATTGAAAGCGATATGAATAATTAAACAAATGTAAATTTATTTAATTATAAAGATGAAAGAATCAATTGATAACATAATTAAATAAATATAATTTATTTAATTAATCAAAAGAAAGACATTGGGTTGATTAGTGACGTAATTAAAAAAATATAATTTTTAATTAATCAAAAGAGGAATTAAGGAAAGGAAGATGAATTAATTAAAATTATTTAATTAATAGAGGAATGTGATTAAAATAATTAAAAAATTAAAATTACTTAATTATGCAAGCAAAGAAGAGAGAATGATGTAGAAAAATGATGTTCATAGGTGTAGGAAATTTTTTAGTGTCTACATTTTCCCCTCTTTGATACAATGAAATTTATCACGTTGTGTCAAAGAAAAAGATATGCCCCAGTGAAAGTAGGATGAGGAAGGATGCCAAGGAGGTAGTGGTATGCCCCCTCGAGAGGACAAGTAGGTTCAAAGAACATGAGTGTGCTCTTGAAATGGTTTAGAGGACTAGAAGATGAAGGACAAAATGATAGAGGAAAATGGATAAGGATGATAAAGATGTACAATAAAAGATATGTTAGAGCGGAAAAGATGAATGTTAGCACAAAAAATATGGATGTTAGAACAGAAGACCTAGATGTTGAGATAGTTCTAGTTGAAATAATTTGTAGATATATTTTACTATGCAAGGCTTGCACATTTATTCATCATTGGGTGGTAAAATATGAAAAATGGACAACAAACACCATGGTATGACATAGACCAAGGTGTGCGAGGTCATTCATTTGTAAAACAGACAGTCACAAAAAAGGAATGTCGTAAATCTTACTTGTTGGATGTTGTGGTTGTGTTGCTGATATATGGTTGTCATTGATGTCAACACTATTAGCATTAGTGCATTTGAAGCTATATATGTCGAGGATATTAAGAAAATTGTAATAAATGAGTTGCAGGTTGTCAGTGGTGAAGTGATGTTTTGTCTATCGGTGAGTTTCGTACGTTGTTGATAAGAGGTTGTGGACTAAAGGGTTTGTTGTTGAGTATATCTAGTTTATCCATGTTGAGTTTCAGAGATCCCTATGAAGATTTACATTCTGACAGTTTTCTATTGCTTCAGTTGGTGTTTCTGATTGAAGATTATGTGATTACAGTTAGTTCATTTGTTGTGGATGCTTCTCTGATGTTTCATAATGTTTATGGATGTTTCTAGATTGTGCTCTATCTTTGTTGCACATCTGTATTTATTTTTGTGCTCATGGATGGTGATTTTCTCTTGTGTGTTCATGTTTTTTCTTGTTCTTGGCCAATAGGGTGTTGAAGCGTGTAGTGGATCTTTGAGGAGAAATTAATTGAAGTGTTTTTCGTGTTGAAATTATTATTTTGGGTCTTCACTATGTTGTGGATGACCTTGGTTGATTCACATTGAAAATTATTTATTGTTTTGGGTCGACAGTTTGTATTCACTTTATTATTTCTTTGTGGCTGACTTGTAGCAAATGTAATTTCATGTTGCGGATATTTAAGAGTGATTGTTTATTCGAATTGAAGTGTGCAAGGGTGTGATTCTATGTGTGTGTGTGAATATTGTTCAAATCATTAGAAGGAAGAGAAGAGTGAAGAAGTTTTCATGTACTTAACTGGAACTATAATCAGGCATTAGCAGATGCTATTTTCTTAGTTCAAAATCTAGATGGTTGTAATCTGAATCTTTCTATAAGACAGTGTGTCTTCCTTTATAATTGAGCAGTGAGCTCTAGGCAATGTGCTTGAATGAATGTGCATTCCCCATTTATTCTTCTTATACTTTTAATAGGGTATAATCTTGTAGATTGACCTCCATCATAGTTTTTTCCCTAACAGGGTTTCCACATAAAAATCTTAGTGTTATGTGTGTTTTTGATGTGTTGTTGATTCATTTTTTCATTGATATTAATCAGATCTAAGAATAAGGATTAATAAGTTTAATAAGTTTGAAATTCATTGACAACTGATTCACCCCCCTTAGTTGTCTTCCCTTGTGTTGCCAAAAATTGGTATTAGAGCAAGTTCCTTGGAAGAAGTTTAACAACTTGAGATGGTTTGGGATGACGACATATAAGAAGGATAGTCTAAGATTTGATGGAACGAATTACTCTTTTTGGAAGACTCGAATGGAGTGCCATCTGAGATGCATTGGTGAACCCTACTAGAGCATTACAAGTAATATGTATGTTATACCATCAAATGGTCCTACTACTTTTGTTGAGATCAGGGATGCTGAGTATAATATCTAGGCTAAGGAAGCATTGTTAAGTGCTTTAACTGATAATAAGATGACAAATGTTATGGATCTGAAGACTTCTTATGAGATCTAGAAAAAGTTGAAAAATTTGTATGAAGGTGATGCTAATGTGAAGATTGCTAACTTGCCGAGTCTGAAAGGGAAATATGAAATGTTGAGAATGGGTGATGATAAAAATATTACTATTTTCGTGCAAAGAGTGAATGAACTTGTGTGTGGTATCAGATGCATTGGTGGAAAGTTGGAAGAATTAGAGAATGTTGCTAAAGTGCTTAGATCCTTGCATGTTGCTTATAAAGTCAAAGATAGTGCTATTGAAGAACTCTGAACTGTAACAAATGTAACTAGAGATATGTTGGTTGGTAAGCTGTCTGCTCTTGAGTTGAGAAAATTTTATGATGCCCTTCCTAAGGTTGAATTTGCATTTAAGGCTACTACTTACAGAAGAGATAGATAGAGATATGATTCGGGTAAGAGTTAATCTAGAAAGACATTCAAGTATGAGGATGAAATCAGACAGATTGAAGAAGAAGAAAGAGAGATATAAGAGCTAGAAGCACTTATTGTCAAAAGAATACCAAGAGGAAATGGTAAGTATGAAGTAAAATTGCCTCTTAAATTTTTTTCTTGAAATTAGATAGGTCATTTTGCATCAAGGTGTCCAGAAAGAGATTCTAAACCAAGACATAACAAGCATAAATTTCAAAAGAAGTGTTACTATGCTGTTGATGAAGGTGTGATAGATGATGAATCTGATAAAGGTGAAGAAAAATGGGTATTTATTGCTATCAAGGAAAATAATCCTATATCTATTGAATTTGCTAGTCGTACAAATGTGGAGAAAGCCCTAGCTGCTCGAGTTGACGAGAAAGATGAATGGGTGATTGATAGTGGATGTTCACATCATACAACAAGAGATAAAAGTAAGTTTGTGAGCTTGGAAAAGTATGATGGTGGTGTTATGAGATTTGGTGATAACATAGCTGGTGTGATCTGTGGAAGAGGATGCATTTCTCTTGATGGTAAGAATAATACTGATGATTCTCTATATGTGGAAGGTTTGAAGGATAATATTTTAAGTGTCAGATAGATGGTTGATAAGGGTTACAATCTTCAGTTCAAGGATGGAAAGTGCAAAATATTGCCCAAATGTTCTAGAAATGTGATTGCATCAGGTAAAAAAACAAGATGTAATATCTTTCATTTGAATGCTGCTAGTAAAAGTTGTTTGATTTCTCAAGTTGATGAAAGTTGGTTGTGGAATAGGAGAATGTGTCATGTTAAGTTTGATAACATTGTCAAGATAAGTTCTACTAAGGCTGTGAGAGATCTACCTAAGTTGGTAAAACCTACTAATGTCATTTGCAAGGAATGTTGGTTGGGAAAGCAAACTAGAATTTCATTTCAGAGTAGACAACATTGTTCAAATGAATTGTTGGAGCTTGTGCATATTGACTTTTGTGGTCCCTCTAGAATTAGTAGTTTACAAGGTTACAGGTATTTCATGTTGCTTATTGATGATTATTCAAGAATGATGTGGGATACTTTCTTAAGGGAGAAATTTGAAGTGTTGGAAAAGTTCAAGATCTTTAAGGCTATGGTTGAGATAGAGACTAGTCTAAAGATTAAATTTCTGAGATCATATAGAGGTGATGAATTCACTTTCGATGATTTTAATTCTTTTTGTGAAGAACATGGAATAAAGAGACAATTATCTGCATTGCAAATCCCTCAACAAAATGGAGTTGTGGAAAGGAAGAATAGAATAGTTCAAGATGTTGCTAGAGCCATGATGCTGGAAGGGAATGTCCCTCATATCTATTGGAGAGAAGCTATGAGTACTGCTATGTATATCCTCAAGCGGGTACAAATCAAAGGTGATATTGGTAAGACCCCTTTTGAGCTATGGACTGGTCATAAGCCTACTATTAGATATTTCAAAATCTTTGGGATTAGATGTTATATCAGAAGAGATGAAGATATAGGAAAGTTTGATGCTAGGAGTGATGAAGGAATCTTTTTTGGTTATTCTACTAAAAGCAAGGCCTACCGATGTTACAATAAGAGATTGAAGAAAATGGTTGAAGGTGCAAATGTTAAGGTTGATGAAGACATTGCTAGACCATTCAAAACATGTGGATATGATTCTAATGATTAGAATGATAGTAAAAACAAAGGTCAGACTTTAAATCAAGTGCAAATCATTTTGGTGAATCCGGAAAATCAAGAGGCAAAAGAAACCAGTGAAGTTGTAGAAGAGAGAACACAAAAGCATGAAGTTCAAGAACATTCTAAGACTCCAAGGTATGTAAGATTGAATCATTTAGAAGATCAAATTATTGGTGATAAGAATAAAGGTGTCCAAACTAGGAGAAAAATTGCAGAAGAATATTGATTGATTTCAAAGACTGAGCCTACTAGTGTGTAAAGATGAGCATTGGGTTGAAGCAATGAAAGAAGAGCTACAACAACTTGAGAAAAATGATACATGGATTCTTGTTCCTAGACCTAAGGATAAAAATGTAATTGGAACTAAATGGGTCTTTAGAAACAAATTGAATGAGCAAGGTGAAGTGGTTAGAAATAAAGAAAGATTGGCATGAAAAGGATATTCCTAGATGGAAGGAATTGATTTTGAAGAGACTTTTTCCCCTGTTGCTAGAATTGAAGTTGTGAGACTGTTTCTTGCTTATGTTGCTTACAAATATTACAAGGTTTATCAGATGGATGTCAAGTCTACTCTTCTAAATGGAAAATTAGAAGAAGAGGTGTATATTGAGCAACCTGATGGATTTCAATTGACTGATAAGGGAGATATGGTTTGTCAGTTGAAGAAATCACTGTATGGACTTAAGCAAGCCCCTAGAGCATGGTATGCTAGATTGGACAAGTATTTGTTGAAGCTTAGATTTAACAAAGGTACTACTGATAGTAATTTGTATTTCAAGAATGATGATAAAGATTTGATTGTGGAAGTTTTTGTTGATGATATCATTTTTGGAGGAGATGATGGTTTATGCATGAAGTTTGGTAATGAGATGAAGAGTGAGTTTGAGATGTCAATGGTTGGTGAGATGAAATTATTTTTGGGATTGCAAATTACTTAGTTAGATAAAGGGATTTTTATATCTCAATCCAAGTATGTGAAGGAATTGCTAAAGAAGTTCAATATGGAAGATTCAAAGCTAGTTGGTACACCCATGGTGACCAGATGCAAGCTGAAAAAAATGATGATTCTCTGAAGGAAAATTAGACTAGATACAAATCAATGATTAGTGGATTGCTTTATTTGACTCAGACTAGACCTGATATCATGAATGTTGTATATATTGCTGCTAGATTTCAAGTTGATCCTAAGGAATCTCATGTGACTACTGTGAAAAGAATTTTTAGATACTTGAAGGGAATAGTTGACTTTGGTCTATGGTATGATAAAGATGATGATATTACCTTGAGTACCTTTATTGATGTTGATTGGGTAGGAGATGTGGATGATAGAAAAAGTACTAGTGGTGGTGCATTTTTCTTGGGTAAGAAGCTAATCTCGTGGTTAAGTAAAAAACAAAATTACATTTCTTTATCTACTGTAGAGGCTGAATACATTGTTGTTGCTAAGAATTGTATGCAAGTATTGTGGATGAAGTAGATGTTAAAAGATATCTGAATTGTGTATAATGATCCTATTGCTATATTATGTGATAATTCAAGTTCCATTAATATTTCTAAGAATCTGGTGTTGTATTCAAAAACCAAGCATATATCTACCAAGTTTCACTTTTTGAGAGAAAAGGTAAGTGAAAAGGAAGTTAGATTAGCGTATGTGCCTACTAAGGAGCAGATTGCAAATATCCTTACAAAGCTATTGCCTAAGGATACTTTTGAGTATCTCAGAGGGAAGTTAGGGGTGATTAACCCTCCTAATCAAAACTAAGGATGCATTGCATTTCATCAGTCTAGGCATTTCATAATCATATCTTGTTTCAAATGGATGTTGTGGTGGTTGCTACTTAGGGGGAGTAGTCAGATGGTTCAAAAATTTAGATATGTGATTCAGAGCTTAGTGATCTTTGTCATTGATGTCAAAGGGGGAGAAGAGTAATGTGAAAAAATGGTGATTCTCTGCGGAAAAGAGCCCTATGGGGAGAAGATCATGTGAAAGAGTTGAGGAGAAAAAGAGTCAGAACCTAAGGGGGAGTAAGTGTTAAGAGATAGTTGCATTGATGGTGTTTTTACATCATGTGTTGCCATCAATTCCAAAGGGGGAGATTGTTGGATATTGCGGTTTTCATTGATGTCAACACTATTAGCATTAGTTTATTTGAAGCTATACATGTCAAGGATATTGAGAAAATTGTAATAAATGAGTTGTAGGTTGTCAATGGTGAAGTGATGTTCTATCTATCAATGATTTTTGTACATTGTTGATTAAAGGTTGTAGACTAAAGGGTTTGTTGCTGAGTATATCTAGTTTATCGACACTGAGCTTCAGATATCCACTTGAAGATTTACATTTTGACAATTTTTTTGTTGCTTCAATTGGTGTTTCTAATTGAAGATTATGTGATTCTAGTTAGTTCAGTTGATGCAGATACTTCTCTAATGTTTCAAAATGTTTTGGATGTTTCTAGATTGTGCTCTGTCTTTTTTACATGTACGCATTGATCATTGTGCTCTTGGATGGTGATTTTATCTTGCGTGTTCATGTTTTTCCTTGTTCTTGGCCGACAGGGTGTTGAAGCATGTAGTGGATCTTCGAGGAGAAATTAATTGAAGTGTTTTCATGTTGAAATTGTTATTTTGGGTCTTCACTGTGTTGTGGCTAACCTTGGTTGATTCACATTGAAAATTATTTATTTTTTTGGGCTGATAGTTTGTATTCATTTTATTATTTCTTTGTGGCTGATTTGTAGTGAATGTAATTTCATGTTGTGGATATTTAAGAGAAATTGTTTACACAAATTGAAGTGTACAAGGGTGTGCTTTTGTGTGTGTGTGTGTGAATATTGTTCAAATCATTCAAAGGTAGAGCAAAGTGTGAAGAAAAGTGAAGAAGATTGAAGAAGTGTTCATGTGCTTAACTTGAATTGTAATCAGGCATTAGCAGGTGCTATTTTCTCAGTTCAAAATCCAGATGGTTGTAATCTGAATCTTTCTATAAGAAATTGTCTTCCTTTGCAATTGAGCAGTGGGCTCTAGGAAGTGTGCCTAAATGCATTTGAATTTCCCATTTATTCTTCTTATAATTTTAACAAGGTATACTCTTGTGGATTGAACTCCATCATGGTTTTTTCCCTGGTAGGGTTTCCACATAAAAATTTGGGTGTTATGTGTGTTTCTGATGAGTTGTTGATTCATCCTTTCATTGATATTGATCAAATCTGAGAATAAGGATTAATAAGTTTAATAAGTTTGAAATTCATTGACAACTGATTCACTCCCCCTTAGTTATCTACCCTTGTGTTGCCAACATTACTAAGGGAAAAGTTGCCCAAGTCTTTTTGTCAAGAAAAACTATAGAAAAAAATCAAGTAAAAGATGAGTCATGAGACATCATCACTCCTCTAAATACTTCATGAGACATCCTCGAGGTGGCTAGTAACATGACCAAAGTAAATCCAAAAAGTAAGACAAAATATACTAGCAAGGTCAACCACCATTTAGATTATTTTCCAAAAAGTGTGTGTCAGTGTGTTAAGGGATGAAGTGAGAGAAGGGTGGATTATTTTGACAAGGTCTAGTTTTAGGAGAAGAAACATGTCATATAAGATGTCAAGTTTGGTTTTGATCATGTAACTACTTGTATAAGGCAAGTGACAAAGTGTGATAGTGACAAGTTTTGGTTTCAAGAAGGACACATCATGTATAAGACCATTGGTTTTGATTGATTTGACTAGTTTGATTGATTTGAGAAATGGTTGGTTTGACTTGTAGAATTGTTGGCTTGCTTGTCTTGTTGATTCAAGATTTTTGTTTGAAGTGTAGATGATTATGTCGTGTTTGAGTTGATAGTGTCTGATTTATTTTGACTAACCTGATGAACCCTAAAAGACTGATCTAGGGGGCTTTAGGGACTCATCAACATATGGCCCTGCCTATGTAGCAATACACAGAGACCTCGTAGGTTGACATGACTCTTAATTTTGTTTCAATGAAAAAGGACCGAATCATGATTTTATTTGACAACACCTAAAGGACTAACCTAATGCCTCAAGGGCGCATCGACAAATGGCCTTGCCTACGTCCAGTCATAGAGGCAACGTTGTTCGACAATGACAAAGATTGACATGACTAACTTTGACTCTATTTTTGGGATTTTTTGAAATTTATCTAAATTTTTTTGGGTTTTGATAGGTTTTTATTTTTTTGGATTTTGAGCTTTTATGATTTTTTTGGATTTTCAAATGTTTTGATTTTTTTGTTTTTTTTTTATGATTTTTTTGGATTTTTGAATGTTTTATGATTTTTTTATGTTTTTCTAAATATTTTGAACTCCAATGATGTGTGTAGAATCCAATGAAGCCAGGTGTTAGGAAATTTCCCCTATCGGGTATAAGACTAACCAATAGGGATGGGATGGGACATGGGTTTATTATGGACAAAGGATGAAGGAGAAAGGATGCAAGACATCAACCACTTGGAAGTCATGATAAAGATGACAAGGCCTAATGATGGATGTCAAATGGGAGATGATGGAGGGTAACGGAATTATTATGAATTATGGTGGAAGAATGGATAGAGTAATAGTAGATGATGAAGCAAATACTAACTACACATGGCGCATGTTGCCAGGTTTTCACCATGGTACTTATTCAAAACACCATTGAGTGGTTTTCACTATTGGATGAATTTTTTTCTCTTTACTATTTTTGTGATTTTTTTATTTTTTTGTTGTCACCAAGATGCCTATTTGCTAGGTTTTCATCAAGGTAACAATTTTTTTTATTTTTTAGTTCTTATTGTATTTTTTTAGGACATTTTCTCTTTCTTTTTTTTTGTATTTTTCTAGTTTTAGGTTAGCTCTGTAAAGCTAGGTATAGAACTTGTGCAGGTGCAAGCTATTGATGGGCTCAAACAAAGGTTCCCCTTTAGGAATGAACAACTAATAAGCACCAAGCTAAAGGATGTTGTTATGATATATAGACCTAGCCAGTTGAGCTCAAATTTTCCCAGTTTCTCATGTTTTTCTTGATTTTTTAGATTATGCATCAACACTATGTCACCAATGTTGAAACATCTAACCAAAACTATCTCACCAATGTTGAAACATCTAATCAAAACCTTTTTGTTGTAGCTATGAAAATGACGGTTCTGGTATGCTTATAGATGAATCAAGGCCTTTTTTCTGCATTCATTGAGTAGCTCTAATTCATGTAGTCAGGATATACAATACTCATCATCATCAATGAGCCCTTTCATGGAAACCCATAGGGAGGGGACTTCAACCTCTATAGGAAGAATAACCTCTAAACTAAAGACTAGGGTGAATGGAGTGGTGTTGGTGGGTGTGTGAATGCTTGTGTGATACACCCATAGGGTGGGGTTAAGCTAAATTTTCTAGTCACAACCAATGTCATTGACATTCTTTTTTAGAATTTTTGTTATGTTCTTATTGGATGCCTCAACTTGGTCATTAACTTGTGGGTAATAGGCCATGGAAAAGTGGTGTTGGATGTGTAATTTCTCACATAACTCATAGACATCTTGATTTTTGAAGGGATGACCATTATCAATGATGTTGGATTGTAGCACACTATACCGACATATGATATAATTGAGGATGAACTTGGAGATTTGTTTACTAGTTATGTATGTCAGGGGAATGGCTTCAATCCATTTTGTGAAGAATTTAGTTGTAGTGATAATGAATTTGTGGCCATTAGATGAGGTGGAATGAATTTTTCCTACAAGGTTGAGTCCCCATTGGGTGAAGGGCCATGGTGAAGTGATTAGCTATAGCTCCTGTGTAGGTGCATGGATGAGATCATTGTGTATCTAGCACTATTGACATTTCTTCACAAAGTGATAGGCATCTTGCTCCATTGTAGGCCAGTAATATCCCAATCACATGATATTTTTAGCTAGAGTCAGACCACTAGAATAGGCTCCACATATACCTTCGTGCATTTTGTGTAAGGTAGTTTGTGCTTTGTTAGTGTTGAGACATCTGAGTAAGGTATTATTTAGGCCACATCTATATAGGGTATCACTAATGATGACACAGTGAGTGGCTTTATGGAGGAAGGACTTGTGTTGGTTACTAGATAGGTCAAGTAGTAATGTCTAGGAATGCAAATAGTCATAAATGTTTTGGTACCATGGGGAATTGGGACCAAAAATTTCACACACCATTTTTGATTCAGGGACATCAAAGGAAGGGACCAACAACTGTTCTACTAAGAACTTGTATAGTGATATATTGTTAGGAATGTACAAGAAAGATGCAATGGTGGCCATAGCATCAACTACTTTGTTCTAAATCTATGAGATGTAGAAAAAGGTAATATCTACAAAATACAATTTAAAACTATTAACCATTCTTTTGTATGGGGTCAATTTCTTGTCTTTAGTGTCATAGTCATCATTGACCTATCGGGTGACCAATTGGGAATCACCAAAGACTTTTAGACTTTTAATTTTCCATTTTATAGCCATGCACAATCCTATTAGTAAGGCCTCATATTTTTCAATGTTGTTTGTACATAGGAAGGCTATTTTGAAGGATTTAGTAATATCATCGCCTTGAGGGGTGACGAATAGTATTCCTGCACCTGATCCATGACTAGTGTATGAGCCATTAAAGTATAACTTCCATGTTGCACCAGTGTCTAATGCAAATATTGACTCATCTGGGAAATTGGAAATCAAATGGTGATCAAATTTTGTGGGTGCTTTGGTAAGTTGGTCTATGATAACCTATCCTTTTATTGCTTTTTGTTCTACATATTGTATGTCATACTCACTGAGTATCATGACCCACTTAGTCAACCATCTTTTCAATGATACCTTATTGAGTAGGTATTTGAGAGGATTTATCTTAGCCAATAGTCTTGTTTGATGATTTAGCATGTAGTGTATTTGTTTCTGAGTGGCAAAAACTATAGAAAGACAAGAAAATTCAATAGGACTATAGTTGGGTTCATACCCAACTAGTGTGCGGCTAATGTAATAGATCACCCATTCTTTCTCGTCATGATCATTTTTTGAAAGTAATGCCCCCAATGTGAAAGTGGTAGCTAATATGTAAAGGATTAGGGGCTTATCGTCTATTGGTGGCATCAAAACATGAGGAATCTATTGGAAAAAGAATTCCATTTAATTAAAATGCTAAAAATTATTTATTACATGTATCTCCTAAGTCCTTGGAAAGTGTTCCCCAACACTAAGATTAGAAAGAGATTAATATTTGATGAAATAATCATGTTAATTGAAATTTGTAATTAATTCTAAATATTAGGAGCATGTGAGGGCATCCAATATAAGTTTCTAAATAATAAGGGCACATGGGGTGCCCACATGGTAGGTGACACTCACCTTGAGTTCAATTAACTATTTAGAGTAAGATATAACACTTCTAAATGCATGTAAAGATCCTAGGAGTTAGGGTTTGATGTTTTCATGCATAAAGTTTAGTTCAATTCAGATCAATTTAGTTTAGTTTAGTTCAGTTCAAAATTATTTTAGTTCAGTTTAGTTTAGTTTAGTTTAGTTTAGTTTAGTTCAGTTCAGTTCAGTTTAGTTAAGTTCAGTTCAATTCAGTTCAATTATGGTTCAGTTATCTTCAGTTAACTTGGAATGCATGACTAATGACTTGAGTTGCATGATAGATAATAGGGACTACTTTCAGTTAACAAGGAATGACCATTCTTGCATGAATGGTGCAGAGAAATGTTTTAGTTAACAGGAAATGATGTGGACCCATCTTGGGTACCCAAGTTGGCTTCTTGGAATTAACTCCTTTGCATGATAATATATTTCAAAAGGCTAAGTTAAGTGGGCCTACTCTTGGACCCCTACTTTTAGGATGAAGCCTTGAATATATTTACGGAATAAAGGTTGAGTTTTTACTTTAGTTTGGGATGCCCAAATGCATGAAGATAAGGATTCTACATTGTTCTTAATGGCATAACTTTACTTGCAAGAGATAGGCTTACCTTTTAGGGATAGGGATTGAGCATTGTAATTGTAACTCTTGTGGAGTTTACCAAGTTGATTAAAGCCTATTTATCTCAAGCAAGTTGAAGAGAGTTATTATCAGTTTTATTGCAAGTTGTGCAGAAAATTTGGTGAAGGAAAAAGAAGCATTCTCAAGTAAGAATTGGAGTTATTGTAATCTACTTCAAAGATTGAATAATACATTACCTTTTGGTGGAGTTTTTTCTTGAAAGGGTTTCTCCATGGTATATGCTTGTGTATCTTTCTAATATACTATCTAATTCTTCTACAACTTCTATCTTCATTCTACAAATGGTAAAATGGATTAATCTGATAATCACCCACAAAGAATTTGTAACAAATGAAAGCATATTTATATCAGCAATCTTAAATTTTTACAAAGTATTAAGCTAATAAAATACCTCAATTTTCAACATTTGGTATCAAAGCTGAGATTGGGTAGAGTATTGGGACACCTTTCTCTTAAATATTGAAGGATTTATTGGCTTAGTGGGAGCTTTTATTATTTTTGTTATTTTCTGATTTTGGAAATAAGTTTGCTATAATGAATTCTCCTTTAGATATTGAAAAGTTCAATGGATCTAACTATGAAATGTGGAAATTAAAAATGGAAGATCTTCTTGAAGAAAGAGATCAGTGGTTAGTTGTTAATAATCAGACAAAGACACCTACAACTATGTTAAATGAGGATTGGACTAAGATAAAAAGGAAAGAGGAACCATTAGATTATGTCTTGTTGATGTTGTTCTCTTAAATGTTTCAGATGAAAATACTACATATAAATTTGTTGATGGTGTTTTCTGCACAGCAACAACTCAGACAGAATGCAGTATTCTATCTCTCTTGAAAGATAATCTTCAACAATAAATTGCTAAAAATCACCCCAAGGTCTCTCGGGTGTCAGGTCATGACAATGCATAAACAACTCAGATAATATGTGAAAATGCTGGTAATCACAAGGGGCCTTACAAATGAAGAATGCTGGAAGTGAATTTTCATCAGATGCAACAATATGGTGATGCTTTCAACCCTAAAACTAACCTAGATTCAAAATAAACAGCAAAAGAGATAAGGGTTTAGAGAAATTCTATTATGTTCTAACTCTTAAGATCAATCACAGTAATGATGAAAGCTGCAAATGGACAGATCCCCAACAAAACCGATCTCTGCTTGATCAAGGACAAACCTGCAACCACACAAAAATGGTACGATCTTTTGGGGAAATCTAAAGATTTTCAGACTTTGAACATTCATTCACATACCCAACTGCTGGCACAATGTAAACAAGCATTCACAGTTGAACTTAGCACAGAAGTGAGGCCCAAACTAACTTTACACAGCAATCTACACTCAGCAAATTGCTAAAAGTATGGACCGGAAATCGATCGACATTATTAACATTTCACCATTATTGTAAAAGAGCTGAAATCTAACATCTAACACCTAATATCTGAGAATCAAGAACAAGAAACCATAAAAACTATTGAAAATAAATACAAAGTTTTCCAAATCAACAATCCAATTGCATTACTTCTCCAGCATTGCATAACAATTTCAAGTCTCTCATCTCCTACAGCTAATTCTGAAAACTACTTGCCAATTCTGGCCTAGTCAAACTCCTAAAATCTCCCTCACTATTCTATCTCTCTCTTACAGATGAGGCAAAATGCCATTTATAGAGAACCCCCAAACATGTCGGCCTAATTAGATTTTACAATAATAACTGGCCCCGAAACAGGTCGGCCTAATTAGATTTTACAATAATAACGGGCCCCAAAACAGGTCGGCCAAGAGAATTTCAAAATAGGACAAGATTTGCATTAAATGCATGAATATTATCCATGTCGGCCCACGATCTCCAGCAAAATCAGATTCACGTGTCTTCCAGAAAGTCCTCCAGCTGTAGACAGTTTTGGTACGGATTCTTAGGCAGGTCCCACTTTGAAAATTTAAATTGAATGCTTCCAGATTTCTTCTTTTGGCACGAATCCATATGCAAGTCCCCCTTTTAATATTTGTTTAGTCCTGAAAAATAGATATCATCATTAATAGCCCACATGTTCAAATTAAATTTGAATAAAATTTTGACCTTTCTAAAAAACTTACATTTTTATAAGGAAACTTTCCATTTTCAGAACTTTTTCCATTTTTGGAAATTTTTATTTTCGATTTTTTTTTTATCTCAAGAAATTGCTGATCATTTTAAAAAAATTCCATTTGAAAAAAAAATATTTTCAAAAAAATTTCCGTTTCGGGAAACCAGACCAAGGGGAAAATCTGGGAAAATCCAGGTCAGGCGGATTCTATACCAGAATCCGGAAAAAACCAGGTGGACAGGAATATGGAAGAAAACCAGGTGGACAGGAATCCAGAAAAATCCAGGCGGACAGGAATCCGGAAAATTCCAGCCAAACAGGATTATGGGAAATTCCAGTCGGACAGGATTATGGGAAATTCCAGCCGGACTAGAAAATCCCGGATTTTGTTCAAAACCTAGTTTTTCCAAAGCACAACTCGGGGGAAGGACTTGGACAAGCAAGATAAACATCTAAGAACCCCCAAAGGCAATGAAAGCAATAAAATTAAGGGGCCAAAAGACACCAAAAGCCAATCCAGGAAATTCCAGGCAGACAGGATTATGGGAAATTCCAGCCGGACTACAAAATCCTGAATTTTGTTCAAAACCTAGTTTTTTCAAAGTGCAACCTGGAGAAATCACTTGGGCAAGCAAGATGAACATCTAAGGACCTCTAAAGACAATGAAATCAATAAAATTAAGAGGCCAAAAGTTAAAGCAAAAAGAGGGTCCTCGCTTTCAGTGGGGCCTGTGTGCAAAACTGCACAACAAATGGCGACTCCCCTGGGAAAATGCTCCAGAGCATTTTGATGATAAACAAGAATCATGAACCCAGAATCTCTGGTTTCAATCTCCCTATCAGGGAAACAAATCAAAATGCAAGATTAAAGAGTCAGAACCTAGGATAGACTGGACCTTCCATAAACTGAAAATCCAAGTGTGTGCAAGTGAATTCATTTCCCCCAAGCTACGCAGAAACCAAGTTCAGTCAAGTTGGGCTACGTAAAGATTTTTACTCCAAAAGTAACCGGATAGAGCTCACTGCCATCGGCATCCATAGCCCCGACGAGGTTATCGCCAGAGTTCTCCAACATAGCTCTATTACCATGCATCTATAGCCCCGGTAGAGATGTTCGATATCTGATAAGTTGAATTCTTTCCTCCACTCTCAATATTTTCTCTTCTTTTTTCTTTTTTAATTTTTTTTACTTTTTTCATTTCAACCTGGAACAAGTGAAGTCCACACTCAGGGCTGAGAACCATAGTGGCACTGAAGCAGAAATATTATTTTTCACCCAACAAGACCTTGCAAGGACCCTACTGCAACCTTCAGATTCTTAAGATGTATGAAGGATATAAGATTTCAGAATACTTCAGATTCAAGTCAGACCAATGACCCATTCTCTTTAAATCAGACATTCAGATTGCTTGACACCAACAAAAGATCTTTGACCATTAATTCAAGAGACATGACTAAAGTCCATCAATAAAACACTTAGAACAATCCCAGATAATAAAGAATTATTGCACAGGAAGGACACCTCCCCAACCAGAAAATAGAAAACCCAAGCCAGAGAAGCAAAACAATCAAACCGAAATCCAAAGCAAACTAAACTAGCCAAAACAGAAGCAAGGAAAAGCCATCTAAACTAAAGCAATCTATCCTAAAGAAAACAAAACAGAAAAAAGTAAAAGAAAAGCAGACCAAGCTGCATTTATTCAGATCAACACTATGTACAGAGAGACTCAAAGTGGCTCATGATCAGACAGGATGAACTGAGACTCATCCCCATATGATTAATCAATGCATGGACAAGCAATAAGGTGAAGGTAACAGTCCTCAGAAATGCAAACCTGTCTTTATATTCAGAAAAATAAATCTCCATATTGCAGCATGCAAACTCCATGTCAAGATTAGGAATAACTAGTAACTGAGGTAACTCATTAGGACCATGATTAACCCATATGCAAGTTGTCTTTCCTAAATCTCCATAATCAAATTGACAAGATTCAGAATTTCTAGCAAAGAAAAGAAACAACCTGATTTTGCATTTCTACAGACTAAGTGTTGTGTTCATCATCCTCCACTTGTGAATAGTTGATCATAGTGTCATCAGGGGGTCTCCATTGATGGTGCAATATTCCACTTACATTTGAAACAGGCAAGCTAGAATTAGAGGAATCATTACATGATGCAGAGTGAAATTCATATCGAAGACTTTCAGAACTATGAACATGGAACTTTTCACCTGTTTGAGTATTTCTATGAGGGATCAACAATGAAAACGCAGAGGCATTATCTTGAACAACAATTTCCTCAGTAGGATGCTCATCCGAAGGTATCACAGATTGATCTTCCAGCACATTCTCACCTGGAGAAGTTGGAGCATGTTCACCAATACTGACTGCAACATTTCAATTTTCAACATCATTCATATTTTTCTGCACATTAGCATGAACCACACTAGCTACCCCATCAATAGCGCATAGAATCTGTGAGTTTTTATTGTACAGTTCATCAATAAGCTGAGGAAAAATAGAATTAGATAAATGAGAAGACTCCCTGAATTCATCTTATGTTGGCACTAGTTCAGATTCTTGATCACAATCATCAAGAACGTTGATCACTTCACTAAGTGCTTCCTCATGTTCTTCAAGACATTCATCAGCAACTGGTTGACATTCCTCAATCAGAGACTTGTCTGATGCATCCGTCTGTGTATCATTTGCATGTAAGAGTAGTTGTACTTGCTCCTTCATCTCCTTTATGACTGTCTGGCACTGGAAACAGGTGAATTCTGAATGCTCTTCCTCATGTATCCTGCACCAAGCTGGTAACAACTCCTCTAGGTAGACTCCCAAACCTAGGTTTGACCAATCTCTTATAATTCTAGCAACAAACTCTCTGTATCTGGTCTGTATCACATCTTTGTCTTGGAAAGGAAGAGCTTGTAGGGGAACTTTTTTCTCAGCTTCCACTATGTCTTCAGGAACTTGACCAGCCTCCACAAGAACATCCTTCTTGATCTCTGCAAGTGATTCTTCACTTGAATGTTCCTCTGGTAACTTTAAAATTTTGTATTTGTCATCCTGATATTTAGTTCTTTCCAAGGTCACCTCAATATTAGTTGCAACATCATCCCTAGATTTAGAACTAGTTGGCCTCTCTATAGTGCATTCCTTGTTTAACTTTTCTCTCCCCTCTAGGTATCCTCCAACTCTAACGATGGCATTAACACAAGAGTGGCAAATGAACTCTACACCATTTCGATGAAAGGAAATCCTGCAAACGCTTACCACCAACAAGCTGATCTTCAACTATTTGTGTAAATGCCTCAACTACAACATCAATAAACCCTAGATCTGAGGAGGCTAGTGGTTCAGACAGGTTTTGCATGAAAATGTTCCTTTGCAAAACCCTCTCAACTTCACCCAGAAAGGTCAGACATTCGAACTCACTATGTGTACAAGTGTTGTGGATTCTACACTGATCTGATAATGCATAATGATGTAAACCCTTACCATCCCATCGAGCTAACCTCTTGTTAAGAGACTCACAAAGTAGAAAAGAATCAATCTGAAGACTATTTCCATCATGACAAACATGATACTGCTTTTCCATCTTGACTCAGAACTTGAATTTTCAGGTTTTGAGATCTGCCATATCTCAAATTTTCCACATAAAGGCTCATTCAATCTTCCAACTATGTCACCTGGTTCAAGCCCTCC